>JAMLFY010000023.1:1535735-1623752 GCA_030441495.1 Dalbergia oliveri
TAAAAGATGCACATGCATATGTTTCGTGGTTGTTTCCATTGGTGCTTATGATTAAGTGATATATGTTGAGTACGTGAACTGCATGAAGCATTGCCATGCATACATAAAATATCTGTTGCATTCATACCATCAAGACTCATGCTAAAAGAAACCCACTTCGGATAATAGGATTTGAGAAATTAAAACTAAACCTATGCATGCACACCTCTTTCATAATGAAACCCCGAAGTGGCTGGGCGACGACGATGACACTTGTGTTAAAGTCGGGAGCCCTACTAAGAATCTTGAATAAGTTTCTCACCCCCTTTGTTTTTCCTTCCGTGTCATCTCTAGACGAACGAGGCAGATCGTTCGTGATCTTCTTGAGGCGCAGGTGGAGGAGTCACCTCATCTAGTCCTATCAGAGGTTAGTGAAGCGTGAAGACTAGTCTAGCCTTGTTAAAGTCGTGTTTTGCGTTAGTTAAACTTGCTTGATGTATTTAGTATCTTAAGGTGTCCTTGTAACACCCCAATTTTTACTGTAATTTTTACTGTCATTTAGAATTACCGAATTACCTAGGTAATTTTTCATATAATTTGAGACCGAACAATCCTCAATAAAGGAATATAACATTAGAAAAAATGTTAGGAGCAATTGTGCGAAAGTTGCAAACCCCGATTTTTGTACGTGTAAAATGACCAAAATGCCCTGAGGTTATTTTACTAGAATCGTGGGCCCCACCCATCCTCAAGGGGATGTTTTGATGATAATAAGGGATTGTTTTTGTTATGTGTGTTAATAGAGGAAAACAATCCTAATTTTGAACTCTTACGTACGAAATGACCAAAACGCCCCGGCCTTTTAAGTCCGATTTGCGTGCCGGCTAAGCCCGAACCTCACTAAAATGTTTTAAAACATGTTTTTAAGTTATGATTGTCCATTGGTTAAGCTTGAGTGGCCTTGGCAGTTTTAAGCAAAATGACCATTTTGCCCTGTCTTTGTGAGTTTGCGAATTTTGAGATTTTTGATTCGTCTAATGAAACCTAAGCAATATTAGGCTCAAATTAAAGCTTATTAAATTCTAATTATTAATCTAGAGTCAAAATTATTTATTTAGATTGATTAGAATCCAAAATTGCTTAAAAACACTCAAATTGCTTACTAATTCACCTAAGCCCTTAATGTAAATTCTAATTTGCAAGAATACCTTACCTACACCTAAATAATACATGGAACACACAAATTTCCTCTTCCATGGGCTGTAATGGATGAAATTATTGGTCCATAATATCAGAAAATTTGTCAAAGAATGCACAAAAACCAAGGTTTGAAAACAAGGAACCATGAAAACATGATTCCATGTTTTAAGCCACCAAACAAGATGATTTTTCTTCCTTGTTTCCTCCTCAAATTTGGTCAGACTTTCCTCCTTTTCTTGTCCATTCATGAGCTCCAAAATCTCTATAAATAGGCATGCTTAAGGAGTCTTAGAAGCCTTGCTCATAATTGCACAATTTCTAGTTTTTACAAAGCACAAAAACTTTCTTTCCTCCTCCCCTTGGCTGAAATTCTTCTTCAATTTCTCAAAGAGATTTTCTTTCATTTCACTCCAAGAAACCAAGTTCTCTTCCTTTCCTTCAAACCACATTAGGTAGAGAGTTGTCTTTAAGCTTATTTCTATGCTTTGCTAAGTGTTGTTCTTGGTTCAAAATGATGATTTCATGGGCTTTCTTTAGCTTTTCCATTGGTTTTCTTCTTTCTTTTCCTTTGAACATTTCGGCCATAAGGCCTATATAGGAATATGATGATAGCTTGATGATGAGGACCTTGAGTGTTGGTTGTAAATCCATCACAAGTTAGGCCTCTAAAGCTTGAAAATTCCACTTGATGCAAAACTTTAAAGAATGATGTTTTTATGATGTAAAAATAAAGATCTTGAGTTTAGAACTTGAAAGATGTATTTTTCACTTTGTCTTGCTAAGATATAGGTTGAATTTATATATCTCTAAAGTCTTTGAGGAGCTCTAGTAAAGAAATAAAATGAACTTGCATCCATGTTTAAATTTATGCCTTGCATAACCATATTTACTTTCTATGTCATCACTAAATTCTCAAGAATGAATAAATGAACTTGCATTCTCATGTTTAAATTTCCAAGCTTGCATTTCATGTTTATGTTTCAAGTTGTCACTTAATCTTCAAAGATAATAAAGAGGATGCATCTCATATTTATTTTATGCTCTCACTTTATTTTATAATGGCTAAAAGAATCAATGCATGGCATGTTTATTTTATGTCATCACTTAAAGATCCTAGAGCTCAAAGACTTGCCCAAGTATCACAAACAAAGTTGGAACCATGGTAATAAGAACTCTAAAGCTCACTTTCAATTTCCTTAAGATTATTGGAGTCAAAGAATTCATTCTTTAAGAAGTCTTGAGTTTGGAGCTTAATAAGAATTCTTTCTCTCTTCACCGGTCCAATGCGGACTACGCCGCTCAGCTTCTTAAGATTCTCTTCTCCCTCCACTTGTCCAGGCGAACTACCGCAGCTCTAGTTTCTTGCATATCATGTTTATAATTCCAAGTTATCACCTTATAAAGACAAGATTAAAATGAGGTTGCATAGTATGTTTATGATTCTAGTTATCACCTAAATCTCTAAAGCTCAAGACTTGCTCCTTTTATCTTAAGTGAAAATTTAATCGTAAAGATTCTTTCAATGTATAAATCGGCTTCATGATTAAGGTAGGCCTAAAGTGATTTTAAATAAGCTACTGATTTAGTTCTAAAATTTCTTTCAAGAGTAACAAAAAGAATTAGTTTTTAAAAAAGTTTTAAGGCCTTGCAAAGATTTTAGGATACTAGTATCTTACTTGTACTTAAAAATGTGATTTTAAGCAATTATGTGAGGTTCATGATTCAGCCACTAATCTGAGTTTAGTACTACTGTATGATGATGGCTTAATATGTTGAAGTTGTGATAATTATGGTTTATTGCTAAAGGAATGATTCTATGCATGTTAGAGATAAAACTAGCTTCCTAGAAAACCGTAAAAGCAAGATTTCTAGAACTTTAGAGAATGAAATTTATGCATTCTGTCCAGAGCCTTTAGTGTAAGAACTAGATTTTATCATGTTTAGATAAGGGAGAATGATTCATAATTGGTTTAATAATTAATTTTAGCATCATAGGGAAAGCCGGTAATGAAAAGGGTTAAAAATGCAACTTCTAGCACACGTAAAACCTTAAGAACAACTTATTATCTATGCTGCCCCATATAGTCTAATAACATTCTTAGGACTTATAATTGATGGTAATTTGTCCCTTAGATGCATAATTAATTAGTTCAATAATTAAGGTTGCCCAATTCTAGAGTTTTGGTTGTTTAAGACGCTTTTCGATAAGGATTTATGATGATGCCTCTTTGATATTTTAAATGATTAGTCTATGTAGTGATTTGATTCTTATTAAGTATTTGACATCATTGAATGATTTCCGCTTGCATGTTATAGTTGTTGTTGCAAACAATGAGGATGCTTATGCATGAAATAATGAAATATTCTTTGTTATTTAAAAATTTGCCCTTGTTGCCTGGAAGAAAGTATATTACTTAAAAGTGTAATTTGGAAAGGTTTTGGCTAGGAAAGACTTGGTATTTAAGCGTGTCCATTTGTGACTCACCTCTCTTCCTTGGAATCTCCAGATGCATGATTACAGTTGGTATATATATTATTCCAAAATAAGACTATAAACGAGAAAATGTTATGAATGATTATGAATTGAGAATTGTATTATGATATAACATGCAAAGACTTAATGGTGACTTAAACTTATGAGGAAATGATCCTTTGGACCCATCAGACTATAGGTGGTGAAAAGGTGATTCTTGCCCCTAAACCGTTCTCTCAAAAAGGTAGAGTTGGGATTTTAACTTATCAAAGGGATAAGTATATGCTAGTGACGACTAGTAAGGTATGAGTTCATAACCTAGATTACTCCCAAAAGGGTGGAGTATAGGCGGCCCCAAGGAAAATAATGATGATGATAAGATTTTAAGTCACCTAAAGCACTAAATAAATGAAATATGATGTTCTTCTATGCATGTTATTATGATATGATGATGAGGAATATGATGCGTTGATAAAAGGAAAAGTTCATTATAAATGACATGCTAAGTTTATGATGCATTATAAGACGCATGATTTAAAAATTGATGAACCTCGATAAAGTACTTTTTGAACTTAATAATGAATCTTAGCATGCTCACTATTTTATAATAACCCCGAGGTTCCTAGAGACTTTGATGATGACACTATAGAAGGAGATACACCTGAGAATTATTTAGCAAGATTCTCACTCCCTTTTCTTTATTTCCGTCATTGTCTTAAATCCTGATGGCGACATTCGTCCTATATGTTGATACCCCTACATGGGAATTTCACTACGACCCGAGCATCGTTCATATCACTTTGAAGGGAGGTGCACGATTCGTGTTTTTGTTTTCGTAGGACGTCCATTTGCACACCCCGTTCCTAGTTATCATTTTTCCCCGTCTTCTCGTATGGTGACGAAATGGTTTTTGAGCACGCCCGTCCACATGATGAAAGGATGCTACGTTCTTACTCCGCCTCATCTGTTGTCCATGGTATTCCCGATTATGTCCCTCAAACGAGGTATTCTGACAGATCCATTAGAGAGGATACCCCACTCATGTATATTGAGAGCTCTTCTCCTACTCCTCGTGTGTGAGAGAGGGTAGTGAGGAAACTATGTGCAAGCCAAGATTGGCATGAAGACCATCTATGCATCCTCAGCCAGGTACATCCGTGTGTTTCTAAAGGAATTCGTCAGTGGATAGGATATATTCCACCATTTCAGGGCAGTGGCCATAGAAAGTTCTTAATAGATTTGAGCGTGATCATATACCCTAGTTTTAGGATAGCTCTCCTGAGCTTTTAAGGTTATTTACTTTAAGTGCACATGTTGTCTTATGTATTCTAGTTTGATGTATTTATTTAAGATGGGAATGTATGAGTGAGGTTATTATGTATATGTACTATGGTGTGTTTATGGATGCTATATGATGGAGCCAATATATTATGATATGATGTTTGTAAATTCCTATGTGTCTTTTAAATTTTGCTAAATCATTCACGTTAAGCGCGGCTCACGTTTTCAATTATGTTTTAAAGAGAAAAAAAATGGCTCGTAATTTCACTAAGTATTTTCAAAGCATGATTAAGGAACTGAAGCAAATAGTAAAGTTTAGTAATTAATCAATATCCTAGGTGTATTGGGTTAATTATTAGGGTGTTACAGTCCTTATATCTATAAGGACCCGTTGTTATGTTATGATTATGATATAACACTATAAGTTGTGTTGTGACTACTCTATGGTTTATTTATGATTGCTATGATGACGTGTATTTGGTTGCTATGTCTTATGTGTATTAATCGGTATCTATGCGTAAGCGGCTCGTATTTTAAGTTTTAAGTTAAAAAGAAAAAAAAATTGGTCATATTTTCCTTACTCGTATTTTAAAAGATAAAGTCATTTGAAACAAAGTGTGACAACTAATAACTAACCGAAATGCGCTCGAGCGTATAAGGTTAAAAGTTAGGGTGTCAGGATTAGCGCGAGGGAAACAGATATGTGGATGTGCACGCCGAAGGCAAAGTTATCCGTCAAGGGAGCAGGGAAACCAAACACTAATGATAGGATGCGTGAAGGGATGGTCTAGAAACATGAACAAGCGAACAACACAATGACCTACAACATGGTACAATCGGTTACCGGGTCATAGTGCATCTCCCACGAAGGGGCATCAATGTAGATCATGAATGTTGCCATTGACCTTGAAGATGAGACGGAAAGAAAGAAGGATGAGAAAATTATATAAGAGTTTCAATAGGGCTTTCACCTCCTAACATGTGTCATCATACTTAATTCCTCAGGAACCTCGAATTTCATTATGAAAATAGTGAGCATATATAAGGTTCATTTATTAAGTTCCAAATACCATTAGCCAAAGCCGTATATTTTAGCATGAGTCTTTAATGTCATGAATGCAACATACTAAGTCCTGAATGCATATCAATGCCACAAGCAAGATATCATAAGAATTATATTAAATGGGCATAGATAAAGAATGTAAATCCCTCTACCATGATCTTTCCTCATTATTCTTTTAGGTGACTTAAATTTCTTATTCTATCTTGGGGCCACCCTAATACTCTCTCCTCTTCGAAGTCTAGGTTGTGAGCTTATACCTAACAAGTCATCACTAGTCTATACTTATCATCTCGATAAGCTAAATTCCGACTCCAGTGTACAGGATAGAGGCATAGGATCACCTTTCATAACCATTAATTCCTGGAGTCTAAAGTGTCACCTTATCGGTTCACCTTTCCTAACCATTAATTCCTAAGTCTAGAGGTCATTTCCATGTATCTTATATCACCTTTAATCTTAGCATGCTATCTAGAGATGCAAACATGAACATATAATCATAACTTATCATTTAACATTTCATGCTCACAAGACACTTAAGTCATGCACCTCAATTATTCAATCATAATCATAACATGCCACAAATCATCATGTCATTGATCTCATAAGCATGCATCGCATTCTTTTCATATATCCACAAGCATGTTATCATCGATATCTCATAACAGGAAACATGCTCCTCCCAAGGAATCCTTAAAATAAGGATTGGACTGAGCTAATGCATATGTTATGCTTAATAGGATATATATACAATATACTAGAAATCATCATTTGCATAATTCAAGAATCAAGAATGCATAGTCATCAATTCATATTAATATCATCAAGTTATTATTAATTACACTTGAGTCTTAAAATAGGTCAAAACTAATTCTCAAGGATTAAGGGTAAAGTGAAATTCCCCTTTTAACATATTTTCTTAAACTAATAATCCTTAAAATTACTCTATGTTTTTATGGGACCCATAACACTTAGAAATTATTTAAACTTGTCATAAAAACCTTTTTGGGCCATAGACCAAATTTTGTTAGACTTTAGGATACAAAGCAGAAGGTTCTCATTTTTTACACTTAACAAATGCCAATACTTCTAAAACTTTTCTAAACATCATAAATGGTATTTTGAATACATGGACACATTCAAAATTATTACTAACTCTAATTAAATCCTTTTGGCCAAAATTCCATAATGATAGTTTAAAGTACAACTTGTCATATTTTGTAAAACGGTTCAACTAACACATTCAATTATTCTTTTAAGCACCTAAGACATCATAAATAATTTTTACAACAATTATTAATGATTTTTACACATAAGAGCAGTACCAAATAGCACCTTACATAATCAAACATTTCCAATTCAGTAGCCATAAGTTTTAATTTCTAAAAGCTTTGAAAATCACATTTTTATCTTTTCTAGTTACTAGTTTTACGAGATGCTAAAAATAATTTTTACAACAATTAATAGTAAATTTTACACATCTAAACAATACCAAACAGTACCTTACAGATTTAATTAATGTCAATCAGTATCCATAATTTTAATTTATAAAAGCTTGGGAAATCACATTTTTAATCTTTTCTAATTACTAGTTTTTCTCAAAAAATTATTCTAAGACATAGAACACACTTGAAACTATTTTATCTCCTTGAAAACTTAAATATCAATGTCAAAATAGTAGCACAACTAGAGATTTCATTAATAGGTTATTAATCACTTAGAGATCACATTTCCACTCCTTTTGAGTTCCTAAATCTTTCAAAAATTCTTTGTAAATCCTAGAAATAAGATTCAAACCTCCAAGCAAAATAAAACCAACTTTAAAATCCAAAACCCTCATAAGGCCGAAATGTATATATTAAAATGCGTCCATGATCAAAATTTCCATTCAAGATAAAAGAGGCAAGTTGAACTTCAGAGATTTAGGTAATAGCTAGAATCATAAACATGTCATGCAATCTCATTTTTATTCTTTATCATTATAAGGTGATGACTTGGAAATATAAATATGATGTGCAAGACTTGAAATATAAATATGAGAATGCAAGTTCACTTTTAAGTCTTCAAGGTTTTGGTGATAACTTGAAATTTAAACATGATATGCAAGACTTGAAATTTAAACATTAAAATACAAGTCCATTTCTTATCTTTAAGATTTAAGGTGATAACTTGAAATTTAAACATGATATGCAATACTTGAAATTTAAACATGAAAAAGAGGTTGAAACATAAACATGAACTTTTATATCTTATTAAGCTCCAAACTCAAAACTTTTTAAAGAATGAAACTTTTTAACCCCAATCAATCTTAACAAAATGGAAGTGAGCTTTAGACTCCCTCAATATCATAGTTCTAAGAACCTCATTTCTTGGACTCACCATCAAGCTCAAAAGAAACAACCAAAGAAAACCAACAAACATTCCATTTCTCATATTCTTTGAAAACCAAAAATCAAGCCTTAAGCTTTAGAGGTCAAATTGGCTTCACAACCGACATCAAGAACCCTCATCATTAAGCTATGGTCTTAACCATCAACTAACAACAAAATCAAAAAAAGAAAGAAAGAACAAGAAAAAACATAAAAATAAAATCTCTACCAAGAGTGTTTTCTTATTTGCAAAGAGAAAGCTTAATCTTTTGTAAAGAAATGAGAAGAACAAATCTTCTCTTGGAGCTAAGATGGATTTGGCCAAAGGGAAAACAAATCTTCTCTTATGCCTTAATTAATCTCAAATAATTATTTTAACTCAAGATTAATAAATAAAATTAATTTATTTTTAATTAGAATCAAATATTGTCTATATTTCCTTAATTACTTAATTAAGCTCATTTAGCATTAACTAGAGGTAAAAAAGTAATTTTACACAAAAACTCCCAACCACCCGACTTTTCCAAATATCAAACATTCTTTATAATCAATATTTCCAACTCTTGAGTGGTAAGGTTCAGTAGTCGCTAATCAACGTTAAATTACCTCAGGGATACTTTGGTAATTTGTGCATGGAAAAAGTCAAGAAATACAGATTTTCACCTCTAACATCATCCATAACACATCTAATCCCCTTCAAACATTAAACTAACCTCTTGAGGATAAGTCTAGGAACTTGCCCTGATTTAGGGCAAAATGGGGTATTGAATCATTTACACGGGAAAAAACTGGACGTTACATTTATAGCAAGAGAACTGTTTCCAAAAAATTTCCTTCTAAATGAAAATATTCTAGAGCTCCTGGCAAAGCTCCTTTTTCAAGTCTTCAAGAAAGGGATTAGTAGCAAAAGACAGTTTAGAAGAAATCCCTTCAAGACGAAGAAGCAATATGTGTTTTCTCCTAAAGATATCACCAAAAGTCTCCCTATTCCACAGACGCACCTTATGGGTAAACTTCGAGATATTTCCAGCAAACTCACACGAGAAAACCAAGTAACCTCCATAAAATTATTGAAGTAGTTATGCATAAGCCAAGGTGCCAGAAACCGAAACATCTTCTCAGTTGATCCGTGCCCACTAACATTATCCAGGTGAGGTAACAGAAGAACATGATCAGATTTTAGTTTGGGCAAATGTTTGACAAAAGCATGACCAAACCTAATCGGCCAAGCAGTATTAGCAACAGCATGGTCCAACCTTCTTTTAGAATTTATCCGCTGCTAAGTAAAAGGTTGACCTACAAAGCCCAGATCTGTTAAACCGCAATCCACTAAACAGCTTGCAAAAGCGGGAGTATCACAAGCAAGGTTAACCAGAAGGAACAAGATAGAGTTGAAATCACTCCTAACACACCACGGTTCATCCATCGTCTTAGCTAGCTCTCAAAAAAAAAACCAGACTTCCCTTCGTACTTGGGAATGAGGCAAAGCATACACAGCAGTAAAGAACCAGGGATCAGAGATTCCATGTTTGACCTTCATGTGAACTAGTTGCTTGCTGGTGCTCTCCATAGAAACCTACCAAATATCAATTTTCCAAGACACAGATACCCCAGAGAAACCCTCACCATCAACTACAAACATACCATCAAAACTAAATTTCTTGATTAAGGTCTGAGCCTTCCTACCTGAAATGTGGGTCTCGAACAGAACAATAAAATTTACATTATAGCTGTCAGATAAATCTTTAACCAAGTTGGTAAAACTTTTGCCTCCTGCACCCCTGCAATTCCAGAGAACAAAATTCATAGAGACTTGGGGGGAAGTTGGAGGCACTACCTCCATTGCCATGGTGCCAATCACACCAACCACATCCACACCTGTAACAGGTGCTCCATTTGCTCCATATCTTTCCCGTGTAGACGGAGAACCTTCTCCTGTATCTCCTGGATCAATGGGATTATCAGCTCCCCCATAAGTGGTGCTGGGAACCTGAAGATTATTTGCAATCACAAAATTTTCTGAAGAGGGAGGAACATGATTCAAAGAATCCCAAGTTAGATCACCAATATCAAGGCTACCCTTTTCACACATCTGCTTTTCGAGAAGTCTGAAAAAGTGCCAATGCTCCTCCGAAACTTTATTCTGCAACACATGTTCCTGAAGATGAGATGAGGACTCAGCAAGTGGCGCAGAAGGGAGCGATTGCTTCCCTGGTCTAGTATCATCTGTTCGGTTCTTCTGAGTGAAACGAGAGTTCGGCTGGGCCAAGGTGGCTTATCTGTTACAGGAATATCAAATCTCTGATTTCGGGTGGCCTATTTGCTATTGGGCCTAACTTGATGCCCATTTCTTTTTCTAATATTGTATTTCCCCTCTGTTATTACTGCAAACTCATGGAGACTTGTCATGCAAAAGGGCAGAAGTTCTGGCTCAATCATCGTAATCATAATCTTATCCCAAAACATCATATCGCGATCCACGCGACTGATCACCATAATTTCCATGATTCTCGTTTGTGTTAACACCTAGATTTGGGCAAGACTATGGATGTTGAGTTTTCTTTGCCAGCATCCACGGACTGAAAACACTTTCCTTAATATCAGGGATGATATTCTATTCCTGGGGATCGCCGCAAAATTCGTGCTGCGATCAGAATTTGAAATTTGATTCGTCCCGGCTGAAGCTTCCAGCGGGTGGCCCTCTGACGGAGGTTCCCTCCTTCCTGCTGCTTGAACCTGAGGTTCATAACCGTTTCACCATCAGAAGTATTCCGAGGAATATTTTCACCTCATCTGTAGGGGGTCATTAACACAGCTATCAATGCGATATCCATATTTGCCACAATAGAAGCAGATAAGGTGGAGTCCTTCATACTCCAGTTTGAAATCCAAACCCAAAACTGTAACTTCAGGCACCAGTTCCCTTCAAAGATCCACTTCCACACAGATACGAGCAAACCTGGCTCTAGAATGGATTGAAGTGAGCTCATCAACTTTGAGCATAGTCCTAATTTGCACCCCTATTCTTGTAAGGAAGGGAAGATTGCATAGCTCAGCAGGGAGTTCTAGTATCCTTACCCACACCATAATTTTCTGATGCACTGCCGCTGAAGGACGGAAAAGAGGTCTCCATCTTTGAACCAGTAAGTAGTGATCGGCCACCATCCATGGCCCCTCGTATAAGGCATGCTTATAATCATCAGCATGGAGGAACCTGACCAAGAAAAAATCATTATTCATATCTGCCGTGCGAACAGCACCATTTTTCGCCCAGTTCCACTGAATCCAGCGGTCCATAAATTTCACACTCATGTGTTTGCCAAGTAATTTTATAATCAGCATCTACTTCCATGGTTTACACCATTCATCATACACTTCCAAAGTGGAATAATGATATTTTGAACTAAAAAGTAGGTGTATTCGACAGACTTGTAAGCATTGGATGTGATGAATGTTAAGAATAAGTGGAAACTATCATCACATCTAATGGTTATAAAATTGTTGAATGACACTCACTTTTTAGATGTCAAATATCACCATCCCTAATGACAGGCTTAGGGTTAAAAGGTTTAGGGTCATCATGAAACTCCTTTTCCACTCCTCAAGGTCCACATAGTCCTCCATAATCACTTGGGCAATTCCTCAGGCAGGAAGGATGCATCCGTCCTGCCTTGGAGAACCATTTCCTTATACGATAGCTTCTGGTGGCTACGGGGTACCACTTGATCCTTTATAGCACTATCAGAATCCATATTCTCATAACATGCAGATGCATCTTCTTCCATTTCAACCATCCCGTTTCCCACTTGTATAAACTTCACCTTCTTCGCACTTCACGTCATGAGGTCTTCCTCCTCTGTGGACTTGTATAAACTTCAACCATTATTTTATTTAAAGATTAATCTTTAAAATATGAGATAGTATAGCAAATTAATAGCAATTATATCATACTGGAGTGATTTTTGGCAGAACTTACCAAATATAATATGTAATACTTTCTATTTAATATTTTTCAATTTGTAAGGAATCATTGCCAATTTTAAAGTAATCATGGCCAATTTGTAAATATCAATACCAAATTTGATTCATACATAGGTTCGTAGATTAGAGTAGTCATTTTTTTGGTGAAGATAAATTAATAAATATCCATATGAATATAAAAATAATTAATAGAAATCAATAAATAATACATTATTTTATTATTTCAAAATAATAATATATAAGAAGTAAAGTAAGGAGGAGAAATAATTTTTAAAATATGAAATTAGTATATCATATATTATTTATATCAATAGCATAAACTAAATTAAATTAGAAAAGACTATGCATATATATATATATATATAGGAATTTTGGTATCTTACTATTATTATTTTTTTCTTACGTGACTATTATTTAAAGTAAACCCCCAAATTGATCATGACAATTTCTTGAATGGACAAGTTCATCCTGACAAAAAAAATTAATGTTAAGGTCCCTCACAATTATAAAAATAGGACACCATAAGTCCCAACTACTTGAGAATCTAATGTGTCACCCATTTACGTGGCATGCAATTTATTAACCTACGTGACACCCACTAATCATAATCATCACTTATTTATTAAAACACACCCTTTAAATTTTGTAAATCTCTCCCAAAATATTTTAAAATTTCACAAATACCCCATTAAACCCAAACAAAGCCTTAGCTCCTTCTTTTATTGTTTCTCCATTTATTATAACAATAATAGGTGTTGCATTGCATGCTGTTCCGATTCAAGTGACGATGGAAAGTGAAGTGACAGGCAAGGTGACGGCGGCGCAACGGTTATAGGTGTGCATTATTATCTTCGCCTTCACTGCGAATCCTCAACGTTTCAGGCGTGTTTTGCCACACTTGCTGTGGTTGGGAACCTGCTTTCCAAGTGGGGTTGACTTTCCATTCCAATGAAGTATGAGGCATTGAGCTGCTAATTGATTGTGACACCCAAAACAAACAAAAAACAAAAATATAGAAGCTGGGAGCCTTGCAGGATTACTGGAGAAGAATCTCTACTTTTGGTTGCTTCCTCTTACAAATGGAAAATTTTAAGACTCTTCTTAACAATGGGATATTTGTGAAATTTTAGAATATTTTAGACAATTTTAAGAATCTTGGTTTTAGGACTTTGTTTGGATTTAATGGGTATTTGTGAAATTTTAGAATATTTTGGGAAGATTTGCAAAAGTTAAAGGGTGTGTTTTAATAAATAGGTGATGATTAGGATTAGTGGATGCCACGTAGGTTAATCATTTGCATTCCACGTATAAATGGTGACACATCAGATTCTTAGTGAGCTAGGACTTATATGTCCTATTTTTATATTGGGGACCTCAACATTAATTTTTTTTGTAAGGATCAATTTGTCCATTCAAGAATTTAAGGGACCAATTTGGGGGTTTACTCCTATTATTTATTTAGACTTAGTTTGATTTTACTTTTTTAAAATTAGTCTATTAAATTTGAAATTTGAGTACCGAATTTCTTGGCTAAACGTAGATTTGGAAAGAAAGTACATATTCATTACATTATATATAAATTAAATAATGAAGTTTGAATTTTATTGAAATGATAGAGACATATTTAGTAGTATTTATGAATATTTATGTTGTGTAAATAAAAGAGAGATATGATGGTAAAATTTTAAAAAAAAATTAATAATTATAATTATAAAAATTGTGAGTCCTAAATAACTTCTGAAAGTGACACGTGTAAAAGTTTTTATGGAGTCTTAAATATTAATATTACTAGGCATTTGATCCATGTGATGCAGAAAGATAATAAAAGATAGTTTGTTGATCATTATTGAAAATAAATAATAATTTATTTCAATATATCATATAGAAAATTGAGTATATAAATTTATTTTAAAAATAAGTTAATAGTTAAATAATTAAATAAGTGGACAAAATATAAATGTATTATTCTATTTTATATCTTATTTTTAATATTATATTTATAAGATTGAAAAAATCTAAATAAATAATCTATAACTAATGACAAAAAGCCTATTTTATGAAAATTTTATGCATTTCTAAAGTTGAAATTATTGAATAATAAAATGGAATAAGTGACTAATTTTATTGTATCATGAGCCATTTATAAGGATGATAATGAGTATCCATGAGATAGGAGACATGTTTCACGCCTCCGTCGTTTAGAACTTTGCATTTCAATAAAGTATTGATTTTTTTTCTTCCAATACTACCCCTAATTAATTTCACATTTTCAAAGCATTTCATTTAATATTAGTGTGCTACATTAATTAATATGTAGGGATACATTAGTACATTCACTATATTTTATTCAATTACCAATATTATTTATTATCTTTTTCAATATCTATATTTGTCTAAAATTTACAGATCTTTAGAAAGGAAGGGAGTAACACATACTACTAATGTAATATAATTCAAATTAAAAATGCAAATACAAACATAATGCAAATTCAATAAAAATAATTAAAAAATGAATATGTGCTAAGATTTTCTTTTATATATATATATATATATATATATAATTTGTATAAATGAGGAATTGCAGATCTCCATGGGGCAAAGACCTCATCCATTGTCCATATCCATTTAACAAATGGTAACTCAGCCCCATACTCGTGAAGACTAAATGTGTGTTCATTCTCGTCTTTTTTTTTTCAGGTAATTCTGGGTACCGCTTCAACAATCTTTTAATTATCCTAGACATTTATATATTTTTAGTAAATTAAAACAATTGATTTATAAAAACATAAAAATATACTTCTGATTAATAAAAAATAATGAATAAATTTAATTTATATGATTTCAATTATACCTTATTTTCTTCTGTATCATTTTAGTAAATATTCTCTAAATGAATATTTTTCAGTTCCTCTAAGACCATTTACAAAATAAAAAATCTCATTCTCAATGGTTGTTGAGTGCATTATATTATCATAATCCTATGAATTTCATTCATTGAAGATAAGTATCCTTTAATATTATCAGACAATTGCTCTCTATCATATTCTATCTCTTCATTTAAGAGACGACTTTGAAATTAATTGAGTGGAGAATTATTTGGGTATGACATGAACATAAACTCTTTCAAAGATCTTCTTTGAATTAAATAACTTTTTTAATTTCAATTAAAGATAAATTCTTTTACTATGAACTTGGAATAAAGATATACAAAAAAACAAAAGTTTTTTATGACAATATGAAAGTATCAACTTATTCTAAAAAATGCAATATTTGTCTTTAAAATTTAGAAATATAATATTAAAATCATTGATAAAAAAATTTAAATTACAATTTAAAACCTACATTAATTCTTTAATATACTTCTTGGTCATATAAGATTTTAACTTCTTAAAGTTCCCAAACATGCTCCCATATAAATTGCGGTATAATCATTGTATTTGTCACTAATAATGTAGCAAAGAGTTTCTTAACTAATTTCTAGCACTAACTCAACAATTTCCCTTATACCTTCAATAAATTCATTGTTTAGGAAATTTTTGATAAATTCTATTCATATATTAAGCTTCAAAAATGAAAAAAAAAAATATTTTTCAATAATCTTAGTACATGAATTTATCATTTTTAAATGGTAATGTGAAAAAACTTAAAATCATGTTAACTTGAGAAATAAGGCTCAATTTTATATTAAATAAGGAAATTATAATTTCATAAACTACTTGGTCTCTGTCATTTTGAATTTAAACCTTATATGAATATATTAAAATATGTATTTGACTTTTATGAATATTAAAAATTTAGTTTTTATCTTTATAAATATTTTTAAAATATTGTTTGATTTTTATAAATGTCATTATATAAAAATGATAACTAATCGTGAGACCATAAATATAATACTAAAAAATGCTAAAAAAATAAAACAAAAGTAACCAATAAAGATAATAATAGAGTTATAAGATAAAACTGATAAACAATCATATTGATCTCTTATTATATAATGAGTCATCTATCTTATTTTAGTATATCAAGGCTGAATTTCTATTTATAACAAATATTATCAATTAATAAATATATTAATTTAAATATAATGGATCATATTACCATATATATATATGTTATCATTTTATCAATAGGTACAAAAATTATATAGTAATTAATCAACATTATATATTAATTAATTAATTGATAATTAGGAGTATATAAGTAAAGTAACATAACTTATCTGATTTAAACTTTTTTCAAGCACTTATATTTTTAAAAATAAACTATATAATTTAAAATTATTTTTTATTATTTATTTATTTTATTTATCACTAATTATTTTAAATAACTCCAATTTATAAGGTTATTTAAATAATGTATAATATTTTTTGCCATGTAGATTTCAACGTAAATTGTCCAGATATTAAAAATGATTATTATGAATATTGAAATTATATAAATTAGCAATATTAAACTAATGATATATAATAATTATGATTATAATTTTTTAAAAATATTAATTATTACATTATAAATTTGTATGCTCTAAATCACTCTAGATGCTATACCTAGAAAACCCAAAGTAGTTTGAATATTAGTATTATAGATTTAATTAAATGCCGATAAGTTTTAAATATATTTAATTTTTGTGCATCTGCTATTAAATGCTGATAATTATCAATGATATTCTAATAATATGTCATAATTGTAGTTTTATTTTTAAAAAAAATTAATGATTAACTTTTAAAACTGGATCCTAAATTATTCAATTCCGACACCTAAATAACTTTCCCACATAGGTGTAATACTCCAAAAATTATTTAAAAATTAATTTGAGCTTTATTAGCCATAATTTAAAAAATCTTACAATTTTAGCAACGATGAGATGGCCAACAGACATGTTAAAAAAAAATTTAGGGCGGAGTATGAATAGTAATCTTGTAGGCCCCACGCGTTCAAGCAAAAACCTAGATTCGGGACTAAAATGTCAGGAGACTGAAAAGAGAGGGTTGAGGTTAGAAATAGTTAGAAATGAAAATTTTATATCTAGAATTAAATTTTGGGAGATATTGAATTTTCCAGATACGGTGTTTCACAAATTTCACTGAAATTTTGGTGTGCGATTTCTAGCACCAAAAGCTAATTTAATCTTTACAAAATAAAGGAGCTTATCCATTTATAACAAATGAATGGCTAAGATTCAATCTTGAATTACAAGATTCAACCATCCATTTCACTTTCTTAGATTAATAATTATCCAAATATATATTATAATATTTATACATTAAATGCAAGATGAATACAAGCTTAATCTTCTCCAACAAGCTAAGAAGCTTTCAACCATCAATAAGAGAAGCAGTAGCAACTTCATCTCCATTTCCATGAGCTCCAAGCTTTCATTTAAATCCCAAAAACACTAGCCTAGAGTTGTTAAAACTTTCAACTTCCTTCACTAAACTTGTTCTACACATCAATACCTAAAAATCTAACCGATTGAAATCTAAATTCATCACCAATCCTCACCTTGCTATCCTATTCCTTACTGATTTAGAAAGGGTTTGTGATTGAATAGGAGCCTTGAAGTGAAGGAAATCAATCTTGGAGCACATTGGAGCCAAGGATCTACTAGTTATCAAAAGTAGGGTTTTTGTGTCTTATTTTGTGTTTTTCTATTCTTGCAAGTTTTGGATTGTTCTAAATTGATAAATTCTGGTTCTAATGTGAGGTTACACCTAGATATTGACGTATTTGCATGGGTGGAGTAGTTTGGTGTTGTGGAGAAAACATTTTTGCTAAAAATGTGTTGAACTATTCTTGCTGGATTTTCAGGTTTCCTCCTGGCAGTGATTGTTCACGAATTTTTCTGGCATAATTGTAGGCATTTTTATTATCTAGAAAAATTATATGTTAAAGCTAACATCAAATGCGACTTTGTGATTTTTCTTGGATCATTTTAAGGACTCCTCCTGCTTAAAAAAAATTTAGGAATTGGAAGCTATACATGTTGCTATTGAATTACTAAACCTGAAAGCTGTAATTTTTGCTAATTTTGTTACCATAGTAAATAATTGAATTTTCCATTGAAATTTTTACAGGGTATTAAAAACTCTTAAGATTTTACTAAAATTTTTATTTCGAATTTTTGGATTCATTTACTAGGGTTAAAAATTATGGAAACTTGGCTTTAAGCTAAGAATTAGGTGGCCTTTGACCACTAAATTTATCTAATTTTGTTACCATAGTTAGAGGATGATTCTTGCTTTGAAATTTTTATAGGAGCTTGGGGACACATTGAGGTGTCATGGGTAATTTTTATAGCCTTTGGATCGGTTATTTGGTATAAAAAATAAATTGTGCTACTTGAGTGAAAAATTTGCCAATGTGTTGGAATTACGATAATGCCTTAAATTAATAATATAATGTGTAACATCCTCCCAAGTACAACCTTATCTTTAAGTCATAATATCATACTCAAGAGTTGTTACTTATTAATTAGCGGACGTTTCTTAAATATCTATATCAAGCTCGATTAATGTGTGTAATAACTAAGCGTAATTCTATTAAAATATATAACAAGAAAACACAACATTTATTGAATACATAGTTAAGTATAAAAGGAAGCTCTTCTATGAGCTTTAATACATATATATTCTCTAATACATTTACAGACATATACATACAACTAAGTACAACATAATAAAAACACTAACTACTAACTACTACAATCCGATTCCTTTGTGTAGCAAATAAGTCTCCGGATAAACCTGGAGATGACAAGAAAGCATAAACATATAGGGGTGAGAATTATACAATTCTTAGTAGGACAACTCCCTAGTTACACAATCATAATGTCATCATCATTGCCCAAGCCACTTTGGTTTATTAAGAAAATGTGATCATGCAATACATATTAAAGATTCATTTTAAAGTTCTAAAATCATTCCTTCGAAGTGGGTAGCTTTTAACAATCAATCATTTAGTGCACATACATCAAAATGTTTCAACAAATAGTAAATCATCCTAGGTAGACAATTCAAAATAAGATGAGTATGCATATAATACATGCAGTGAAATTATCTCAAAGTGACATAGTTTCACTTATGGCCATAGAAATCAAATTAGTGCATTTTCTCTTTTCACGACATAGGAAAGACTTAGTTTATACCCAACGGGTATTCTGCATGGACAAATCCACAATAAAGAGTTTATACCAAATGGTATTTATAGTGGATCATACCACACAAGGAACATAACCTTGTAGGACTGAGCTCATTCCTATACGTGATCATCAGACTTCATTTTTTCCATTTCCGAATCACACGGATCTATTCCTAGCCGATACATCTACCAACTCAAAATATCTTTGGGCAAGTTCCTCTTTTTGCCTTTCCTATAATATCTCTAGGGAAGTTTTTTTCCTTCCCTTCATTCAGCCTAAGTCTTATTTCTATTTTGTCCATATGTTAGAACATGCACGATTGAAGTTTATACATTCTCTTTTCTTTTTCCAAATGCATGCATAAAGCACATGTAGATATTCATTCACAATACAATTTTAATCATGCCTTATAAACCACTCTTTACTTCCTCTAGCATGCATTTATATGTCACAACTCACATGGCCAAATAGTTAACATCAAGTATTCATGTCATACTAGAACCAAAAATGCCATTATTTCATTAATTCAAAGCATTGTTCATTTTCAGCATAATGGCAGATTTCACACCTTTGTAGCACAAATTAAGTTGCCCATCAAACAATCAATTCAGAGGCTATAAAAATTACCCAAGATACTTCAATGTGTCCACAAGGTTCCATAAAAATTTCAGAACAAAAAGAGTTCTCTAACTATGTTAAAAAAATTAGACAATTTTGATGTTCAGAGACCACTTAACCTTAGCTCAGAACCCAAAATTCATAATTTTTAACCCTAGCAAATGATTGAATAAATTCAAAAGAAAATCATAGTTACTCTTCAAGATGTTATAAACAAACTGTAAAAATTTCAAAGAAAATTCAATCATTTGCTATGGTAAAAAAATTAGACAAATTCAGCTTCAATTTCAATAATCTAGGCAACATAGATACACTTTTGGTTCTTGATTTTTTTAAAGCATTAGGAGCCAAAATTAGAATCCAGAAAATTTGTTGAACTAGCCTAGGATGTTAGCTTCAACATATATTTTTCTAGCTCATGAAAATAGCCACAATAGCACAGAAAATTTGAGTTTAAGTGGCTGCCTATGTAAAACTGAAAATCTAGCAGCATGACTCAAAATCTCTTTTCACAAAAATGAATTTTCCACAACAACAAACCACGCCACCAAAGCAAATACATCTATATATATCATTAACCAATACAACCAAAAATATCAATTTAAGGCAGTGATTAAAAATAGAAAAATGATTTGAAGAAGAGATTCAAAAACCCTACTCTTTAGAGATTTGTGGGTCTTAACTCCAAAGGATGCTCTAGAATGCTTTTCCTTCACTTTAAAGCTTCCCAACAACACCAAACCTTTCCTTTAATCATAGATTGTGAGCCCTCAAAGTTGGAAAAAGTGATGGATTCAAATTCTAATTGGTTAGTTTGGTAGATCTTGATGAGAGGAAGAAGTTTAGTAAAGGAAGTTTGAGGATTTAGCAAGTTTAGGCTAGGATTTTTTAGGTTTGAATCTTGTTTTGATGTTCTTGAAAAAGAAACAATGGAGGCTGTTCGGTCCTCTATGGTGGCCGAACATGAATGATTTGGAGTGATAAGGTTGATATTTAATTCTTGTCTTATGATAGGTTGGACAATTATATAGTATAGATTTGTTCCTTTAAAAGAAAAATAAAGAGATGGATGGCTAGGATTTAATCTTGTTAGTCAAGATTAAATCATGGCCATCCACTTGGCCTTAATAGATAACCATTATCCAATCTTAAAGATTAAGCTATCTTTCATTGTTAAAAATCGCATACCAAAATTTTATCGAACGGGTAAAACCCATGGGTAATCAAATATTGCCAGAAAATTGATTTAGGATATAAAATCTTCATTTCTAACTATTTCTAACCTTAACCTTTCTTTTCTCATTCCTGAGCATTTTCTAGTCCGAATTGGGTTTTGCTGTCCCGATGGGTCGTGGAGCCCGCAAGGTCACTATTCACCAAGCCAGAAAATTTTTTTTTTAACACGTCGTTGGGCCATCCTCATCACTACTAAAACTATCAAATTTTTGAAATTATGATAAATAAAGCTCAAATTAATTTTTAAATGTTTAGGTGTTACATAATGACCTTGATTCAAGTCTGATGTGTATGAATGCATGCTATGGAATTTAAACATTGTTTTATGAGGAATGAATGAATGATATATATAGGTTTGGAGCATTATGAAATCAGAGATTTATGTTAATGCATATAGAAATGTGATGCATGTATATGTGAAGTTGAGGATGATGTATGTGTTGAGTGAAGAATGAAATCACCTTTAGTATATTAACGCAAAGATCCCTATAGTATGTTAAGGGCATGAAAAGATCCCCTTTATTATGTCAAGGGCATGGAAAGATAGGAATGATATATATGAGCCCCTTTCAAATACTAAAGGCACGTACAATTAAGAATGGAATACTATGATGTTGTGTAGTATAACATGTGTATATTAAGTGATTGAATAATAAAAGAGACCTACTTTGGAGAATTGGTTTGTGAACTTTAAAATGAACCTTTGACATATGTTGCATGCTCATATTTTCTTAATAAACCAAGTGGCTGGGATGATGACAATAACATGGATTTATTTTACTATACCTTTGGATCTCCTGAGAATTTTAGGATACTCACTCCTATGTTTTGTGTTTCTGTGTCATCTCTAGAGTACTCAGAGGAGATATAAAGCCGCCATCATAGAAATTGGATACATAAAAACCGATAGTTGCACTTTCTCTTTAACTTTATTTTGTTATATACATATGTTTGTAATTATGTACGGAGGACATATATAAGAACGCATAGTAGAGCTTTTCCTTATATTTGTATTTATACTTAATGGATATTTTATTTCCTTTTCATATGTTTTTGATAGAATTACAACTCAATTATTATACAAATTAACCGATCTTGTTATAGATATTTAAGAAAGGTTCGCAATAAGTAACAACTCTCGAGTCCAATATCATGACTTAAGGATGAAGTTGTACTTGGGAGGATGTTACATTATGGTATAGAGAGTTCATCCTTGTAGGACCTTGAGGAATGGACTGTTATGCTTCCTTCATAGATGTCACGCATTATAATTTTTTATATGTGTGACATTTGATTTAGAATATTGTGGATTGCCACACTTAGCTTGGTATGAGCCTGATCAACTTAATATTTCTTGTTTGGTGTGATAGAAACGATGCTCAAATCGATGAACTAGGAATAGTGCTAGAGATGAAGCTAGTATGATGGACACCTTTCGTGATATGGCGGTTGCCATAATAGAACAACTCAGTAGCCAACAACATGATAAAGAGGTTAGACTGAGAGAGTGAAACTTGGCTAATAACCTTGGAGGGAACGAAGTAGATGTGGAGTATAAAAAATTTGCCATGTTCAGGAAAGCAAATCCTCCACCATTTCAAGGAGTCTTCAATCCAAGTAAAGCAGAAGAATAAGTTAAGGCCATGGAGAAGATTTTCTCAGTTCTTCCTTATGCAAAGATCCAAAAGGTGGCTTTTGCTACCTATATGCTAGAAGCGGATGCCAAATTCTGGTGGGTTGGTACTAAGGGATTATTTGAAGCGTCCCAAATTGAAGTTACCTAGGATATCTTCAAGGAAGCTTTCTACCACAAGTATTTCCCTTTTCAGTGAGAAATGCAAAAGAGCTGGAATTCATGGCCCTTAAGCAAGGATCTATGAGCATAGCGAGTATCCAGCCAAGTTTGAGGAGCTCTGAGTTTTACTATCTATAAGTGTAATCCTGATGAAGTTTGGAAGTGCATGAAGTATGAAAGAGGGTTACATGAGATATTAAGGCAGCTGTGAGTCTTTTGAAGATTAGGGATTATGCGACTTGGGTAAACAAGCAGGCATACAAAGGATTCCAACAAGAAACTACCAATCATCCAATCTGCTAAAAACACTTCTAATAAGTGACTTGGCACCTATAGACGAAGATTATGAGGAGGCCCCGCCCAAAGGAAGCCGTTTCAGCTCATCTGCATGAGGATAAACAACAACAATAGTAAACAGGAGACAAGATTGTCCAAAATGTGGAAAGAACCATGGGGCTAGACCTTGCTTGGCTGGGCAGAATGTATGATATCGCTCTAGAAAGCTAGGACATATAGCGAGGAAATGTCAGGAGTGATATCCAAAACATTGAGAAGCTATCACAGGAACACTAAGAATTAAGGGGACATCACCACCTAACAATTCGATTAGAGGTAGGAACGTTTAGGATTTGATTGAATTATCTTAACTGTGGGTGAATTTCTTATTTGATTTATGAAATTTGTCTTTTCAAATTGACAAATTGTTTTCAAATGAATTTTGAGGGCAAAATTCTTTCTAAGGTAAGTGGTAATGTAACACCCTAAAAATTATTTAAAATTAATTTGAGCTTTATTAGCCATAATTTAAAAAATCTGATAGTTTTAGCAATGATGAGGATGGTCAGGCCGTGTTAAAAAAAATTTTGGGGTTGGCATGAATGGTAACCTTCCGGGCCCCATGAAGCCGTAGGACAACCAAAACCCAGAATCCAAGACAGGGAATACGGACTAAGAAAGAGAGGGTTGAGGCTAAAAGAAATGAAAATTTTATATAGAATTAAATTTCAGGTGATATCAAATTTCTCGAGTACGGTGTTTCATCCATCGGTGAAATTTTAGTTTGCAATTTCTAGCACCGAAAGCTAATTTAATCTTTACAAAATAAAGGAACTTATCCATTTATATCAAATGAATGGCTAAGATTCAATCTTGAATTACAAGATTCAATCCTAGCCATCCATTTTCTATCTTAGATTAAGAATTATCCAAATATATATTACAATATTCATACATTGAATGCAAGATAAATACAAGTTTAATTCTTCTCCAACAAGCTAAGAAGCTCTCGACCATCAACAAGAGAAGTAGCAGGAACTTCATCTTCATTTCCATGAGCTCTAAGCTTTCATTTAAATCCCAAAAACACTAGCCTAGAGTTGTTAAAACCTTCAACTTCCTTCACTAAATGTGTTCTACACATAAATACCTACAAATCAAACTAATTGAAATCTCAATTCATCACCAATCCTCACCTTGCTACCCCATACCTTACATTTAGGAGTCTAAAATATTAGTATTATAGATTATAGATTATAGATAGATATAGATATCTATTATACTAATATTTAAACTTATTTCAAAACTATTACATGTGTTATTCATCCAAATGATTTATGTAACACCCAAATATTAACCTAACACACTTAGTGTAACATCTCCTTGCTTTATGGATTGACTCCACAAACCAACACTGGTTTTCAATGCGTTTTGTCCTCATTCACATACTTATTAGGAAAACTTCTCAGGAGGTCAACCATCCCAAAATTACCCAAGTCAATCACGCTTAACTGGAGTTCTTTCATGATGGGCTCCAAAGAAAAATGCATCTTTGGGGTAGGTAGTATCAATCAATTCATATAAGCCCTCCTTAACTGTATAGTCCTATACCTACACAGTCTCAAGACCCCTCTCATTAGGTGTATAATCAGTCCATTCATGTACCCTTCCACTTGGAGGCGGAGGCTCCTTGTCCATGCCTTCTAACAGACGATAAGCCTCTTACCTCGTCCCTGGGTATTACATGTAATGTAACATCCTCTCAAGTGCAACGTTATCCTTAAGTCATGACATTATGCTTAGGAGTTGTTACTTATAATTTAGTGGACCTTTATTAGTTATCTACAGTAAGATCAATTGAAATTGAAATAACTAAATCCTGATTCTATTAAAATGTATAACAAAAAATACAACATTTATTGAATACATAACTAGTACAAAAGGAAGCTCCTCTATGAGCTTTAGTTCATATCTGTTCTTACTACATTTACAGACATATATATATAACTATGTACAATAGATACAAGTTCCCACAACTAAACTATAGAAATTACAATTTAGTCTTTCTTATAGCCTTCATATCCTTTGGAATCAACATGGGGGCGACAGGAAACACAACAAATAAGGTGAGAATTCTGAAATTCTCAATAGGTATACCAAAATACATAATTATAATGTCATCGTCATCGTCCTAACCACTTCGGTTTATCAAGAAAATGTGATCATACAATACATTTTAAATATCCATTTTAAAGTTCTAAAATCATCCTTCGAAGTGGGTAGCTTTTATTATTCAATCACATACCATATTACTCAACAGCATATAAACCTTATACCTGCTAAATCACAACTTAACATATTGGCCTCAATATTGATACTAAAATTCTTCACTTAGCACATAAGATAAAATACTACTTTAGGCAAATAGGCTGCATTTTAAGGAAATCATTCCTATACATAATCATTGGATTTACTTTCTCCAATTCTCATATAGACCTATTTCTAGTAAGGTTTACTTTCCCCAACTTAATTCAAGGGTTGTAAGGTTTACTTTACCCTCTAGTCAAGTTACTCCCACAACGGATTTACTTTCTCCAGCCCAATAATTATAAACCTTATGTTTTTCTTGGTAGTCAGGTTTACTTTCCCCAACTAGTTAGGTTTACTTTCCAGAACTGGATTACTTTCTCAGCCCAAGAAACATAATCTTATGTTTTTCTTTCGCATATGAGCAATTGTAATAGGCATTCATACCTATGTGTGCCTAACCTCATCAATAAGTTCACATGCTCAATTATTCATATTCATATTCTTGTACTCATGTCATACTAGTACAAGATGTCATTATTTCATCAATTTAAAGCATTAATTCATTTTCAGCACAATGACAGATTTCACATATTCATAGCACAATTTATTTGCATATCAAACAATCAATTCAGAGGCTATAAAAATTCTCAAGGACACTTCAATGTGTCCACAAGGTCCCATAAAAATTTCAGAGGAAAAAGTGTTCTATAACTATGTTAAAAAAATTAGGCAAATTCAGAGGTCAGAAACCCCTATTTCAGCCAATAGCCATAGTTCCCAATTTTATTACCCTACTAAATGAATATATCACATCATACAAAAATTCACTGTTGGACTTCAATATGTCTTAAATACCCTATAAAAATTTTAGGTGATTATTCAATCATTTGATGTAGTAATAAAATTAGCAAAGTTTATAGCTTTAGTCTCAATAATCCAGGTAGCACATAGTTCACTTGGTTCATGATTTTTTTCAGGCAGTAGAAGTTTGAAACAAGGCTCAAGAAAATTTATGGAACTAGCCTAGGATGTTAGCTTCAACATATATTGTTTTTAGCTCATGAAAATGCCCACAAATATACCAGAAAATTCGTGTTCAGTTCCTACCCATAGCAAAACTGAAATTCCAGCAACATGCTTCAAAATCTCTTTTAACAAAAATGATTTTTAACATCATCTAAACAATCCACCAAAATTCATATATCAATATCAACATATTATCAACCAATATAGCTAGAAATTTTGGACCAAGATCAATAAAAAATGTTAAGAATAAATTTGGAAAGAAAAGGCCAAAGAAAACCCTACTTTTGGTATCTAATGGATCCTTTGCTCCAAGATTGATCCCTTCCACTTCAAAGCTCCCAAATCAATCTCAAATCCTTCCTAAATTAGTGAGGAAGCAAGGTATAAGGTGAGAATTGATGGAGATTGAAATTTTAATGGTTAGATTTGTAGGTATTGAGGTGTAGAACAAGTTTAGTGAAAGGATCTTGGTGTTTTAGTGATTTTGAGCTAAGGTTTTGCAAGTTTGAAATTTGTTAATGGAGGTTTGAGAGGAAGAACAATGGAAGGCTACTTTTCAAGGCCTTTTGGCCGAAAATGATGATGGTGGGGTGATAAGGTTGGTTGTGTTGTGTTTATCTTGTGTTAAAGTGTAGATATTATATAATATAAATGTGTAATTCTTTAAAGAAAAGGAAAACAAATAATTGACTAGGATTTAATCTTGGTTACAAGATTAAATCTTAGCCTTACACTTGGCTTGAATGGATATACATTATCTATGTATAATGATTAAACTATCTTTAAATGTTAGAAAACTGCAAGGAATTTTCCTGAATGGATGAGATATTGACTCAGAGTAAAATATAATAAATGAAAGGTCAAGATTAAAACTTGAAAATTAAAACTTGCTTTCAAGTTTTAATCCTTGTCATCCACTTAGCATAAAGTGGTTGGTAAAGGTTACTTGGCCACCAAGTAACTTGTACGGTGTTAAAAATTGCACATCAAAACTCTATCGAACGGGTAAAACAGTACCGATTAGTCAAATATTACCCAGAAATTAATTCTAGATATAACTTCTCATTCCTTACCATTTCTAACCTTAACCCTCTCTTTCTCAATTGGGCTTGCAAGGTCACTATTCACCTGGCCCGAATTTTTTTTTCCAGGTCGATGGGCCATCCTCATCATTGCTAACCTAGATTTTTGAAATTATGACTAACAAAACTCAAATTAATTTTAAATAATTTTAAGGGTGTTACATTTAGGATGCATTTAAGTTAATTATTAGAATTTACTCTTTTATTCTAGTCTTTGTTGTTAACTCCTAAAAATACTTTAGTAAAAATCAGGTAAATTTTTTTTGAACTTTGAAAACAAAACATGAGTTCGTGCATACTAAGTAAAACCCATATTATTTTGCACATATATAAGATAAATAAAAACAAGTCACATCATGCACAAGTACAAACACAGCAATCATATGAACATAATCATATCATCATATATTATTATAGTATAAGTATTAACCATTTCACATTACATGCCAAAATAAACAACTAAAAGGGTATCATGCCCACCAACAGAAGTTGGGCTTGTAACACCTTAATATTTAACCTAACACGCCTAGGACGCATTTAAGCTAATTATTAGTTATTACTCTTTTGTTCAAGTTCTTAATTTAAACTCTTAGAAATACTTTAGTAAAAACACAGGTAAATTTTTTTTTTGAATTCTAAACACAAAACGTGAGCCGCGCATACTAAGTAAAACACGTCGTTCGTCTTACATGTAAGAGGAAAGTCTAGAAACATGTCAGAAGTATACACAAAACACAAACACCACAATATCATGAACATAATCATATCATCATATATTTATATATATCATCTATATCAATTGTTCCTCATCACATCAAAATAAACATGTGTAATAGAGTTATGCCCACCAACAAAGGTTGATCTCTTTAAGTCATAAATATAAGCATGCAGTATGTAAAAGAAAACTAAATACAAGCTAATAAAGACCTCTCCTCCCACTACTCCTACTAAGCGCGCCTAACATAGATAACCTCTAATAAAAAAAAAACAAAAGAAGGCTATCATCTCCACTACATATGCATAGGCACTCCAAGAGGTCTACACTGACTCCTACTCCTGCCCTGAGAGAGATGAAGGTAACCGATCCAACGGGCTAGCTCATTAGGCATGGCAAGATGACTGATGGGTAGACATGGGCACCTCAACGAGGACGAGTAGCTCCTCTATGAAGGGGCAGGGCCTCTTCCTATCTCCATAAGAATGGTGGGGAGAACCTTGGAAGAATACTGGGTAGGTGAATCCTCTTATGGGCTAACCATGGCTCAGTGGGGCGAGGTGGTGATTATGGTACTTAGACCAAAAAATCCCAAATGAAAGATGCGGCAGAGTGGGTGCGAGGGAACTATGAGTACGCGAATGTGTGCACTCGAAGCCAAAGTCACCTGTGAAAGAAGGGGCGGGGAGAACTAGACACTAGTGATAGGATGCGCAAAGGGATAGTCTAGAAACACGAACAAGCGAATAACACAGTGACCCACAAAATGGTATGACCAATTAACCGGGTCATAGTGCATCTCCCATGAGAGGGCATCAATGTAGATCGCGAATGTCACCATCAACCTCTAAAGACGAGACGGAAAGAAAGAAAAATGGGATGAGAAACTTATATAAGAATCTTAGTAGGGCTTTCACCTCCTAACATGTGTCATCATCTATGTTCTCAGGAACCTCAGGTTTCATTATGAAAATAGTGAGCATATATAAGGTTCATTTATTAAGTTCCAAATTACATTAGCCGAGGCCCATATATTTTAGCATAAATCTTAATGTCATGAATGCAACATACTAAGTCATGAATGCATGTCAATGCCACAAGAAAGATATCATAAGAATCATATTAAATGGGCATAGCATAAAGAATGTAAATCCTTCTACCATGATCTTTCCTCATTGTTCTTTTTAGTGACTTAAATTTCTTATTCTCTATTCTTTAAGGGCCACCCTAATACTCTCTCCTCTTGAGAGTTTTAGGTAAGCTCATACCTAACTAGTCATCATTACTCTATACTTATCATCTTGATAAGCTAAATTCCTGACTCCAATAGTGTGGGACAGGGGCATAGGATCACCTTTTATAACCATTAATTCCTGGAGTTTAGAGGATCATTTCCATATGTCTTATATCACTTATAATCTTAACATGTTATCCAAGAGATGCAACCATGAACATATAATCATAACTTATCATTTAACATTTCATGTTCACAAGACACTTAAGTCATGCACTTCAATTATTCAATCATAATCATAGCATGCCACAAATCATCATGTCATTGATCTCATAAGCATGCATCGCATTCTTTGCATATATCTATAAGCATGCTATCATCAATATCTCATAACGTAAACATGCTCCTATTAGATGTTGGAAATCAAGGACTAGACTTGGCTAATGCATATGCTATGCTTAATAGGATATATACAATATACTAGAAATCATCATTTGCATAATTCAGGAATCAAGCATGCATAGTCATCAATTCATATTAATATCATCAAGTTATTATTAATTACACTTGAGTCTTAAAAGGGGTCAAAACTACAATTTCTCAAGGATTACGGGTCAAAGTGTAAATCCCCTTTAACACATTTTCTCAAACTAATGATCCTTAAAATTACTCTATGCTTTTATAGGATCTATAACACTTAGAAATCATTTAAAATCATCATAAAAACCTTTTTGGGCCATAGACCAAATTTTATTAGACTTTAGGGGTCAAAGTGTAAAGTTTCATTTTTTACACTTAACAAATGCCAATACTTCTAAACTTTTTCTAAACATCATAAATGGTATTTTGAATACATGGACACATTCAAAATCATTACTAACTCTAATCAAATCCTTTTGGCTAAAATTTGATAATGATAGTTTAAAGCACAACTTGGCATATTTTGCAAAACGGTCCAAACTAACACTTTCAATTATTCTTTTAAGCACCTAAGACACCAAAAATAATTTTTACAATAATTATTAATGATTTTTATACATAAGGGTAGTACCAAACAGCACCTTCAGAGCCAAACATTACCAATTCAGTAGCTATAAGTTTCAATTTCTAAAAGCTTTGAAAATCACATTTGTTATCCTTTCTAGTTACTATTTTTTCCCAAGATGCTAAAAACAATTTTTACAACAATTATTAGTAAATTTTACACATCTAAACAATACCAAACAGCATCTTACAGATTTAATTAATGTCAATCAGTATCTATAATTTTAATTTATAAAAGCTTGGGAAATCACATTTTTAATCTTTTCTATTTACTAGTTTTTCTCAAAAATTATTCTAAGACATAGAACACACTTGAAACTATTTTATCTCTTGAGAACTTAACGATCAATGTCAAAATAGTAGCAAAACTAGAGATTTCATTAATAGGTTGTTAATCACTTAGAGATCACATTTCCACTCCTCTTGAGTTCCTAAATCTTTCAAAAATTCTTTGTACATCCTAGAAACAAGATTCAAGCCTCAAGTAAAATAAAACCAACTTCAAAACCCAAAATCCTCATAAGGTCGAAATGTTCATTTTAAGATATGTCCATGATCAAAATTTCCATTTAAGATAAAGGAGACAAGTCTTAAGCTTTGGAGATTTAGGTGATGGCTAGAATCATAAACATGTCATGCAATCTCATTTTTAATCTTTATCATTATAGGTTATTACTTGGAAATATAAATATGATGTGTAAGACTTGAAATATAAATATGATATAAGTTCACTTTTAAGTCTTCAAAGTTTAGGTGCAAGTCCATTTTCTTATCTTTAAGATTTAAGGTGACAACTTGAAATTTAAATATGACATGCAAGGCTTGGAATTTAAACATGAAATGCAAGAGCTTCAAACATAAATAAAAATACAAATCCACTTTTATATCTTATTAAGCTCCAAACTCAAGACTTTTTAAAGAATGAAACTCTTTAACCCCAATCAATCTTAACAAAATGAAAGTGAGCTTTAGAGTCCTCAATACCATGGTTTCAAGAACCTCATTTCTTGAACTCACCATAAAGCTCAAAAAGAAACAACCAAAGAAATCCAACAAACATTCCATTTCATATTCTTTGAAACCAAATATCAAGCCTTGAGCTTTAGAGGTCAAATATATGATGGATTCACAACCAAATTCAAGAACCTTCATCATCAAGCTATGGTGTTGACCATCAACCAACAACAAAACCAAAAAAAGAAGAGAAGAACAAGAGAAAAAACATAAAAATAAAATCCTTACTAAGAGTATTTTCTTATTTGCAAAGAGAAAGCTTGATCTTTTGTAAAGAAATGAGAAGAACAAATCTTCTCTTGGAGCTAGGATGGATTTGGCCAAAGGGAAAAGAAATGAAGGGTGGATTTTTCTTGTGTTCTTTTGTTGGGAATGGAAAGGATAGGTGTTTGGAGTTGATCTATGGTAGATATATGGTAGTTCAAGGTTGAGAGCTTAGGTGGAGGTTGGGAATGGAGTCTCTTTGAAAGTGGAGGAGGAAGAAGAAGAGAGCTTTGAGTTTAGAGAGAAAAAGAGTTGTTTGACCAAACTTGGTGAGCAAGACTACAACAAAAAAGCAAATGGTAAGGAATAAGAGTTTTTGAGTGCATATGTGTTGTGAAAAATTAAAATATGATAGAGAAATTGGGGGAGTATTGCCACAGCCAAGGGGTTATTTTGGGGGAAGTTTTTATGTTTTCCTGTGTATTAGGACATGGATTAAAGATAGATTTAATTAGGTAATGAGTTAAGAATTAGTAATTAAGTGTTTGAGTTAGTAAACATGTGTTTAAGGCTTTTCAAGACATAATTAAAGAGTGGCTTACACATTTAGTTGGGTTAAACTTAATTAGTTTAAAATTCAAATACCAACATAGTTCCTAATTTTTAGGAAAGAGAGAAAATAATATTTGCTTTTCACTTTTACTTTATGTCACATGACCTCTTTGAATAAGAATAGGATAAATATTTACTTAAGCAATCTTAGGCCTTAATTAACCTCAAATAATTATTTTCACTCAAGATTAATAAATAAAATTAATTTATCTTTAATTAGAGCCTAATATTGCCTATATTTCCTTAATTACTTGATTAAACTCATTTAGCATTAACTAAGGATAAAAAGGTAATTTTACACAAAAACTCCTTAGCACCTGGACTTTTCCAGGATATCAAACATTCTTTATAATCAACATTTCCAACTCCAAGTAATGAGAAGGTTCAGCTGTCACTTAATTCCTACTAAATTACCTTAGGGATACTTTGATAATTTTGTATAAGGAAAACCAGGAATTGAGATTTTTATCTCTAACATCATCCATAACACATCTAATCCCCTTCAAACATTAAACTAATCCCTTGAGGATAGCCTGGACTGGCCGTTTTCGATTTCTAGATAGAAATTACCTCAGGGACATTTTGATCATTTTGTACACAAGAAAAAAAATCTAGGCGTTACAGGGCTAGGTATAGCCATCTGGAAAAGACATAAATAGTATATAAATAAAATCTAAAACAACCTACTAAAACATCTCCTCTTACTAATCCTACTAGGACATGCCTAGAGTAGATAACCTCTAACAAAAATATCAAAAGAAAGCTATCCTTTCCACAAGATATGCATAAGCACTCCAAGAGGTCCACCATCAACACTTACTAACGACGCTCCCAAAGGTATCTGAGCACACGAGCAAGGTTGGTAGGAGTAGCGATACAACCCACAAAATGATAAGACTGGTTGGGGGGTCGAAGTGCATCTCATAGATCACGAAATGTAGTCATTGTCCTCTGAAAATGAGATGGAAAATAAAGAGAGGAGGAAAGAATCTTGTCAAGAATTCAGTAGGGTTTTTGCCTCCAAACAAATGTCATCATCTTCGTCCTAGGAACCTGGGTTTTATTATGAAAATAGTAGACATAAATAAGATTCATTTATTAAATTCCAAATACCATTATCCGAGGGCCATTTCTTTTAGCATGAATCTTAATGTCATGAATGCATCATACAATATTATGAAATGCATGTCAATGCTTATGCAACATACCACAAGACTTGAATGAATTATCATAACATAAGAAACATAATTCATTTTAATATAATCTTTCCTCTTTACTCTCTTTGGTATCTTAACTTTCTTGTTCTCTTCTAAGGGTCCACCCCAATACTCTTTGCTTTTGAGAGTTCTAGGTTATGAGCCGATACCTAATTAGTCGTCACTAGTTATACTTATCCTCTTGATAAGCTAATTCCCCACTCCTAAGTCAGATGCAGGTATAGGATTACCTTTCATAACCATTAATTCCTAGAGTCTAAAGGATCCCCTTATTGGATCATTTCTCATAACCATTAATTCTTGGAGTCTGAGGATCATTTCCATATGTCTTATATCACCTTTAATCTTAACATGTCATTTAGAGATGCAAACATAGCATATAAACATGGCCAACATCATAACTTATCATTCATCATTTCATGCTCAAAATTCCATAATTTTTTAAGTCCACAAATTTGACAGAAATCTAACAACATAACACTTGGAATTGAGTTTCCCCAAATTTGCTTCCTATCATGTAACATATTAAACATGCATCTCAATCAATCATTCATAATCATAACATGCCATAAATCATCATGTAATTGATCACATAAGCATACATCACATTCTTTGCATATATCCATAAGCATGTTATCATCGATATCTCATTGAAAAATAAACATGCTCCTACCCAGGATGCAGGAAATCAAGGACCGGATTTAGCTAATGCACTTTAAAATATTATTAGAAGTTCTTTATATATTTTTAAGCTTCCTTATGACTTATATATATATATATATTCCTCTTGAAGATTATTGCAATTTAAATTCTTAAAACTTTCTCTTTATAAGACTTTAATATTCTATTTATAGTTCTAACATCTTTTACATGAAAATTTATAACTTTCTATATACTCAATATCTCAGCCTCTTAAAGATATTTCCAGATTCCTAACTCATCACTTTGCATTAAGGGTAATTTCATTAAAAACTCATTTACGATTATGCCATAGTATCCTTGCACAAGTGCCCCTTTCTAGACTCTCTCAACATTGAACCAATACTTTTATTTCTTATTCAGTATTTTTGTGGTAAAAAGATTTATGCATACCATACATGGATGTGTTTCTATGTGTCTTAGCTTTCCAATAGAGTTGAAATCAGTCTATTTACATTTTTATAGAGTGAGTTACACCTATTTTACTACTGTAAGGTCATATTCATAGTTTCAGTTTTAGCTTAGCTTTGAAAATTTATATCTTGAGCTAGAGAACTCGTTTTAAGTGATTCTTTTTAAGAGTGTTCTTTATTAAGTCTTATTTGTAGCAAAAATAGTTTTATTCCAAAAGCTTCATATTATGTAAGTTTCATATTTGAAGTAGCTACTACAGAAATAGCTAAAAATCCAGCACCTATCATTTTCATGTTTGATGTTACTCCCTCAACATAAGGACCATTTACAATGTTTTTAAGCCATATATGAGCATGAAAACATCATAAAAACATTTATAACAGAGAAGTGAATACATTAATTCATGAAAATATATTTCACAAATAACCATTCAAAACTCTTGTCAATAACACAAGCTTGAGGCATTCTAACCATGGACAAGGTTAGAAACCAACAATGCTTGAATAAATAAAGAAGAAACCCCTACCTCTTATGTAGGGTCTAAAAGAGTTATTCTCTTCTTCCTTGAGCTTGAGCAAAGTCCTTGGAGTGGATGACCTTCCTTGTATCTTGGCTCTAGAAATTAAGTGCTTAAAATATTTTTTAACTAGAGTTAAAGATTGTAACTCTTGTGAAGGCTAGTGAAAGTTTGGGTTTAGAATTTAAGTGTTTGGATGAAGTTTAGAGAGTGAAGAGAAGTCCTTGAAGAGAAGAACATAAGAAGAAATGGTAGAGAAAGAATAAGAGAAAGAACACTTAGGGAGTTTCTAAGGCTTGAAGACTAGCAAGAGTTTATGTATTTTACAAGAGTTAGAGGATGTAGCTCTTGCAAAGCATGGTGAGGTCTCTTGTGGCTTGAAAATGGAATAAATGGAAGAGAGTTTAAAGAGTATTTATAATGAAAGGATCAATAAAAGAAGAAAAATGAAGCACTTGGAGAACTAATGCTTGGAACATGATTTATGCAAGCATGTTGGCCAAATTTTGGGATAAATGCTCCATGTTTTATGAAAACATGTAGGCCTAATTTTGGGATGAGAAATGGTCCATGTTTTATGCAAACATGTTGGCCTATTTTTGTAATTATTAAAGTAGTGGCATTATAGTAATTATTAAAGTAGTGACATTATAGTAATTTCTTTAACCAAAACAATGGTATTTTTGTAATTAGACAACGTCAGTGACATTCTTGTAATTCCATTTATAGAATAAGAGTGTCTTTCTCATTTATTAATAAAGTAAGGATAGTTTAGTAATTTTCTTTACATAGCAAGGGTATTTTCATAATTTCACTAAGCAATGACATTTTTGTAATTCTTTGCATCTTTTTCTAGACATGCTTTATTATTCTAATATTATTGTTATTTTTCATGATATTTGTCTAATTTTTATTAGTTTTACTCATTTTTTTATCATTAATTAGGATTAAAATTTCCAATCAATTTCTTACTATCTATTTGATTAATGTAATTTACTAATATTGCTTAGGGAATTTAACCTTGTAAATAAATTGTTCTTGTCCAATATGCTTAATTTATAATTTATGTCTTAATAGTATTTATTATTGCTTATTCTTATGTATCTTCTAACTATGCTAATGTCATTAATCAATAATAAATCAACAATGTTGACCCTTCCTACTATGAGGCGAAGATCAACCACCTAGTCTGTAAATCAATTGCTTGAGTTCATTGAGTAGACAAAATTTGAGATGTTACAATTTAGGCTTTAAGTGTCATTTGTACTATGATTTAGGCCCCACCTTCTCAATCTTCATGTCAAAAGATTTTTTTAAACTTAATTTATAATTTACTTATTAATTATTTTTTATATGAAATAAAATCAAATATTACAATCATTAAATAATCAAATATTTAAGATTACAATTTGCACTAAGAGAGGACTCATGTTAATATAATTAAAATTAAGAATTATTAATAACCTCACATTATGAGGGTAATATAAAAAATTAAAAAGTAAATATTTTCAAAATAAATAACCTTTATGATTAGCAAATTTTTTGACTTTAAAGAAAATGGGTAAGCCAAATTGTTAACAAATTGCTAATTGGTTGATTTTGATATGATAATAATTCAAAATTCAATTTCTACCAAATTTACTCTTAATCAAATATTTAAGACTCATTATAATACTAATATGATAATTTATTCTTAATCAAATATGATAATAATTTATATAATACTAATATTTAAGACTCATTACATAGAAAGTCTTCATGTGTTATTCATAGAAAAAATCATGCCCTGTCATTTTTATGATCTTTATATTTAAAGTAGCTTTTTGAATTTAATTTATCTTCTAATTATTAATTATTTTTCCAATTATATTCATATCTCTCTACCATTAACAAAAATAATATAAAAATATAAAAAATAACATAAACAAAATTATAATTGAATATATTATACCATAAAAATTATATATATATATAATTATAGTATTAATGATAATAAAGCTATTATAATTATGTTACTAAAAAAATATTACAATTAACAATAAATATATTGATCATATTTATTATAATTAAGGATATAATGATAGGATTAATTATAACAAAACTATTATAATTATGATAATTAATGATAACAAGAAAACTTTATCACACCTTTATTTTTTTAATTATCTTTATTAGATTTGTATATATATGTATTTTCATTTTTAATTTAGATTATGTTGCATTAGTAGTATTTGTTATTATAGATATTTATGTTTTGAATTTCAAAGTATTTTTAAATTTTTTTCCTTTTTGAATTTTTTTTAATAAACTCATAAATATCAGTAGGGATTTGAATCTCCATGTGGAATGTGAATGAGGATCCATGACGGGATGAGAATGGGATGGAGGCAGAATTTTAAATGAGGACGGATTAGGGAAAAAATTCTAACTTCAAATTTAGAACTTTTGAAAGCTATAAGAAAAAAAATTATCTATTTACTACACTATACCCTATTTAATTTTTTGCAACTTGAACATTCCAACCCATACTTTTTGCATATAATTTTTTAAAAAAAAAACCTTCAATTTTTCAGGAAAAATGTAACATTTTTCCATGTACAAATGACCTGACTCCCAAGAAAATGAGGATGGCCATCCTCAAAGGACGTTTTGATGATGATAAGGGATTATATGTATTATGTGTGTTAATAGAGAGAAGAATCTCATTTTTGAGTTTCAATGCAAAAAAACAAAACGCCCCTGGCTTTTTAACCTCGATTTACGCATTGACTGAACGGACTTCACCAAAAGGTTTTAAATGATGTTTTTAAGCAATATGTAGCAACTGGTTAAGCCCGGGTAGCCTCGGAGGTTTTTACGAAAAATTACCGTTTTGCCCCTACTATGTGCATTTTGGGCCTAATGATATGATTAGCAAAACCTAAGCAATATTAGGCTCTAATTAAAGATTAGTAAATTCTAATTACTAATCTAGAGTTAAAATAATTTATTAAGATTGATTAGAACCTAAGATTGCTTAGATACACCCTAATCTTTGTCTTAAAAATCAAGATGCCATGTCATGGAATCTTGAATATATTCTCTCTCCAATTCCTTAAATTAAGGAATTGTGTTGTGAATGGTTTTTATATAAAATGAGTTTTATTTCACTAATGAAGCAAGACCAACTCCTTAATCATGTTTTGACATCCTTAATTATCCATTACCTTACCTAAACACTTATTTACAAACTCCAAATCAAAAGCCTAATCAAAGATACACCTAAACACACCTCTAAACCACAATTGAATGACATATTTTCTGCCCTTGGCTTAAGGTGGCCGAATGCCACTCCTCCCTATGCTTCTCACATGTTGATTTATTTTCACACACAAAGAGCCATGCCTTGGACCATACCTTGACCCATATCTAGCCTTACCTTTGACTGATACTTAGAAGAGATATTTTTCTCTCCCATGGCTCAAAAGAGCCGCAACTTTCTCCCCATTTTTACCCACACAATTTTATTTTTCAACCCATAATATATATAGCAATGTGTAGAGAAACTTCACACTTTTACCACTAGCTTTTTGTTTGAGTTTGTGACCAAAAAGCTCTCTAGTTTTCTCTCAACTTCAAGTCTTTTTCCACCACCACTCTCAACCCTCCCTCAACTCACAAACACATAGCCATTCCCTTGCAAGATCAAAGCTTTCTCTCTTCAAGCAAGGAATATAACTTGGTAAGGAGTTGTTTGAGTTCTCTTTCTCTATTCTTCCTCTTATGTTTTTTGATTTAATGATGCATGAAATGGATGAGTTTTTAGTTAATGATGTGGTTGAGTTGCTCCTCTTCTTGTTCTTCTTCTTTTTTAGTTTTGATCTTTCCTTTTCTTTCTCCCTCTTTGGTTTGTTGTTGTTGGATGATTGAAAAACCATAGCTTGATGATGAGAGATCTTTGTGTTGGCTATAAAGACCACCATGTGTAGACCTCTAGAGCTCAAGGTTGGCTTCATCTTTGGTTTTAAAAGAATGATGAAAATAAAAAGGTTTTTGGTTGTTTTGTTGGTTTTTCCTTGAGTTTGATGATGAGTCTAGACAAATGAGGTCCATAGAACCATGGTGTCAATAAGCTCTAAAACTCATTTCCATTTGGTTAAGATTGATTGGGGTTGAAAGTTTATCCTTTAAAGTCTTGAAATGAGCTCTAGCAAGATAAAGAAATGAACTTGCATTATGTTTTTATTTTAAGTTCTTGCATTGTATGTTTATATTTCAGTTTTGCATTTTATGTTTACACTCATGTTATCACCTAAGTAATTAACTCAAAGCCCGCCTATTTCAACCTGAAAGTTGAGATTTGATTTAGAGTGAATACTCTAAGGGACTTAGAGCACTAAAATAAAGAATTGAACTTGCATTCATATTTATATTTCCTGTCTAGCATATTTAAGTTTCAAGTCATCACCTAATAATGGTAAAGACCTAAAATGAAGCTTGCATAGCATGTCTATCTTTATGTCATCACTTAAACTCCTAAAGCTCAAAAGACTTGCCCTGGTATCCCCAAATGGAAATTTTAACCATGACTAGTGGATGTGCCTTAGTCATGATACAATGTTTGTCTTGATTTGTAAAAATGTGAAGATGTTTTCAAAGGAATGTTAGAAAAATGTTTTAAGTGGTCTCAAGGTGTTAAAGTAGCTTAGAATGTGTTAAAAACCATGATTTCTCAAATTCAGAGGTTCTGGTAATCAATTACCAGCTTATGTAATCGATTACCAGAAATGGTTATTTGAAGGATTTTAGGTTCTAGTAATCAATTACCAAATAATGTAATCGATTACCAAGGTTGTTCCTCATGCCCAGAACTAGTTTTTAACTCCTGGAATTGATTACCAGTTCATGTAATCGATTACCATGATGTTCTTCATTTTCCAAAAAGTTTCTAGCCTTAGTAATCGATTACCATTCTATGTAATCGATTACCTATATGTCCCTCATACCCAGGATAAAATTTAGGCCCATAATCATTACCAGCCAGTAATTACCAGGTAATCATTACTAGGCCATCCTTTTGAGTCCTAACAAGTTTTGATTTTGGTAACGAGTACCAGCACTTGTAATCGATTACCAGAACCCAAATGTACAAAAATATGTGCTTTAAGTATGATAGAATGACTTTATGTGTTGATGATTTGAGATGATGAATTCATGTGATATTTGATGCTATGTGAGTGCTTGATCTCTAAAGATAGAATCCATCATTTGCATGTTATAGTTTCTTTTGGAAACACTTATGCTAGAAATATATGAAGAGCTATGATATTTATGCATTATGTATTGCATCTTGATATAATATGCTAAGACTTAAGGTGACTTAAAACATGAGAAAATGATCCTTTGGACTCATCAAACTATAGGTGATGAAAAAGTGATTCTTGCCCCCTAACCCATACTTATTAGTCAGACTTTAACTTATCAAAAGAGATAAGTATACGCTAGTGACGACTAGTGAGGTATGAGCTCATAACCTAGAACTCTCAAAAGGGAGAGTATTAGGGTGGCCCCAAGGAAAAAGAAAATGAGAAGATTAAGTCACCTAAAATAAGTTATGTTGAAATGTGTTGCCATGATTATGTGTTCTAACTTATTCCTTGATTATAGCATGAACATGCATTTCATAATGAAGTATGCTGCATTCATGACCAAGATGCATATTAAAAAGTAATGGGCCTCAATAAAAAAAATTACACTTTAGAACTTTAAAATTAAACCTTATGCATGTTCACTTTCTTTAGAAAACCAAGGTTCCTGGACGTAGACGATGACACTAGGAAAGGAGGTTTTGCTATTAAGTTTCTTTATTAAGATTCTTACTCCCTCTATCTTTCTTTCTTTCCGTCACGTCTTCAAGGACCATGGCCACGTTTGTGATCTTCGTTGACATGCCAAGGAAGTGCACTACGATCCGACCACCACTCCTACCATTTCGAGGGTCGTTGTGTGATACGCATTTTTGTATACATGGGACGCCCTTCGCTTATCCTTCCAACTTCAGGTTCAACCCACATCCCCCTATGGTGATGATCTGATCTTCAGACTCTCGACCCACGACGAGCGAGACTGATGCTTGCCCTTGGCTTCGCGGTTCGTGACTACCCCAAGTACGTACCTCGTATGAGGCGTTCAGAGCGACCGTCAAGGACTCCTCCACACACATCTACTCGGAGGGTTCTACACCTACGGCACCCATGGACATGGGTAGGCAGTGAGGATACGATGACCCAGCCTAGGCTAGCCCGACTACGAGAGATGCGTTCGCCGCGGAGGCCATGTTCGTCCCTTCTTGCCCCATACGCCCGAGGAGCTTACCCAGTTCATTGGATATGTACCCCCGGAAGAGATCAGCTCGCTAGTAAAATGTGATGGAGGACCCGTGGAGTGCCGAGTTGTCACGAGGATCCCCTTTTCTTGCTGCAACTTTTGATGAGGATGACTTTTGGATGAGCACTCTTAGGTCTAGGGAGGGAAACGGTCCTAGTATCTAGTATTTTGGTTATGTATCGAAGCTCGCCCATATGGGTGTGACTCCGTCCATTTAATTTCTGTGTATTAAGAACTATGTTGTTTCATGCTATATAATATAAAGCTTGTTATATGATCATGAATGTTGTGTACGTACATGTTTCTCGTTTACTTTGATGGCTCTTAGCATTCGGTTTAGGCACACGCACGTATGGCTCACGTTTTGTTTTTGTTTCAAAAAGAAAAAAATTTTACCCATATTTTCCGCTAAGTATTTTGATAAAGTGAATTTAAAAGAACGGATCAAAAGCGTAATAACTAATAATTAATCGCAATACGTCCTAAGTGTGTTGGGTTAAATATTAGGGTGTTACATAAAATATTTAAAAAAATCAATTTCACAATTTCCACTTCTTTGATAATGATACTAAATATTTAGTAATTTTTTAAAAATTAAATAATTGCATTACTTTTTTATTAAAAATAATATTGTAATAATTGATATACTATTCTAATAATTGAGATGATGTAAATTAGCATTATATATGATTTTTTACTAATTATTACACATTAATTATAACATATATTTTAAAATTGATATTTTAATTTATTAAAAGAATAAACAAGGAAAGGCGTATAATTGAAATCACTAAATTAAATTTATTTATTATTTTTATTAATTAGAAAATATATTTTTATGTTTTTATAAATTAAATATTTTAATTTACTAAAACGATATAAATGGCTAGGGATGATAAAAAAAAAGTTGACTGGGTACACATAAATTACCCATAATAGGGACGAGAATGAGGAAATATTTTATCTTCATAGGGAAGATCAATGGGCAAAATCCCCATTTGTTAAACAAGGTAGGGACGAGATATCACAATTTCATTTCTTTCAATTATATTGGATTTGCATTATGTATACATTTTTAATTTTAATTTGGATTATGTTGCATTAATGTTATTTGTTATTATGGATATTTATATTTCAATTGTAAAATAATTTTAAAGTTTTTCTCTATTTGAAATTTGTTAATAAACCCTTGAATACTATATGGATTCAAAATCCACATGGGAAATGAGAAATGGGGACCTATACGTGGGATGAGGATAGGGATGAAAGGCAAAATTCTAGACGACGGGAGGTGTAGGACTTCCCTTTTTCTCATGAATACTCATTGCATCCCTATAAATGACTCATAATATGTTAAAATTATCCACTTATTCTTTTCTTTATTCAACAATTTTAACTTTTGAAATGTGTAAAATTTCATAAAATAAGTTCTTTATTGTTAGTTGTAGTCATCTACCAAGATTTTTTTCAACCTTATAAACATGATATTCAAATAAGATATAAAATAAAATGCCACATTTATATTTGTCCATTTATTTAATTATTTAGCTTTTAACTTACTTTTAAAATAAATTTATGTACTCAATTTTCTATAAGATATATTTAAATAAATTATCATTTATTTTCAATAATGATCAACAAACTATTTTTTATTATCTTTCGTGTTGTGATGCATGGGTAAACGACCAGTTATACGTAAATTATAGATTAATGAAATTTTAGGAAGTGCATAGTTAGATAGAAGGTTGTGGTTCATTATATTAAATATAAATTGAATAGTGTATAATTTAAGAAGATTTACTAGATAATTCTTAGTCTTATTCATTATATTAAATTAAATAAAAAAGGTTGAGAAATTAAAGTTGCGGGTATAAATTGTTCTAAAGACAAAATGTGGCTTAACTTTGCATGTTATGAGTCTTGTCAACTACTCATTGTTCAGTCCTCTAAAATATTATAGATAGATATTAGAATATAGATATAAACAACTACATGTTTGGTTAAAAGTCAAATGTGACAAAAGAAACATTATTATATTAAGATAATTTGGAAATTGCATCATTAAAATTATAATTTTAATTCTGATTTAACTTATGAATATGAAATGAAATTTCTTGTTTTGATCTGTATATTATTTTTTTCTTATGTACAGTAAATTAGTCATTGTATTATAAGACCAAATGTGATTTGAAGTAACAAATCCTTTTTTTAGCATTTTAACATATTGTGTCTGTCATCTTGTAAAAACAATAGAAATCTATTACATTCTCTATTTACTAATGCCTGTTGCATCAAAAGTAAAAAATATGGAACATAAATTCTATGATGAATAAACTTGGACAAATCTAAAGCATATTATAGATACAAATTATAAATTATCAAACAGAACAGGGTATTTGGAAGTGTAACGCCAATTTTACTGTCATTTAGAAATTATCGAATTACCCTAGGTAATTCTTATATAAATTAAAACAAACAATCCTCAATAGAGGAATATAATATTTGAAAAGAGGTTATGAGTGATTCCTGAAGAGTCGCAAGCCCGAATTTCGTGTGTAAAATGACCAAAATGCCCTGAGGTTATTTTACTCAAAATGAGGATCGTGGGCCGGCCGTCCTCAAGGGATGTTCTGAGGATAATAAGGGATTGTTTGTGTTATGTGTGTTAATAGAGGAGAAGAATCTCAATTTTGAGTTTCGACGCGAAATGACAAAACGCCCATGGGTTTTTAATTCCAATTTGCTCGACTAAGCCCGAACCTCACTAAAATGTTTTAAAACATGTTTTTAAGCTATGATTAACCATTAGTTAAGCTCGGGTGGTCTCGGGCAATTTTTAAGTAAAAATACCATTTTGTCCCTCTTTTGCAGTTTTTGAATTTTGAGATTTTTGATTCGTATAGCAAAACATAAGCAATATTAGGCTCAAATTAAAGGTTATTAGATTCTAATTATTAATCTAGAGTCAAAATTATTTATTTAGATTGATTAGAACTTAAAATTGCTTAAAAACACTCAAATTGCTTACTAATTCACCTAAGCCCTTAATTGTAAATTCTAATTTGCAAAGATACCTACCTACACCTACATAATACATGGAACACACAAATTTTATCCTCCTTGGGCTGTAATGCACGAAATTTTGGTCCATAATGCATCAGAAAATTTGTCAAAGAATGCACAAAAATCAAGGTATGAAAACAAGGAACCATGAAAACATGATTCCATGTTTTAAGCCACCAAACAAGATGATTTTTCTTCCTTGTTTCCTCCTCAAATTTGGTCAGACTTTCCTCCTCCCTTTGTCCATTTATGAGCCTCAAAATCTCTATAAATAGGCATGCTTGAAGGAGTGTTAGAGGCCTTAGTTCATAACTTACACAATTCTAGTTTTTAGAAGTACCAAAAGTTTTCTTTCTTCCTCCTCTTGGCTGAAACTTCTTCTCCCATTTCTCAAAGAGATTTTCTTTCATTTCACTCAAGGAAACCAAGTTCTCTTCCTTTCCTTCAAATAAAATTAGGTAGGGAGTTGTTTTTAAGCTTAATTTCAAGTATTGATAAGTGTTGTTCTTGGTTAAAATGATGATTTTATGTACTTTCTTTTTGCTTCATATTTTGATTTTCCTTCTTTCCTTTTCTTCTTGTATATTTCAGCCTTATGGCCTAGATTATGATGAGACCATGGTTTGATGATGAGGTTCTTGAGTGTTGGTTGCAAAGCCTTCACAAGTTAGATTTCTAAAACTTGAAGGTTTCATTAGTTTTCAAAGTTTTGAAGCAACTATATTTTTATGATAAAGGTCTTGAGTCTAGAACTTGAAAAATATATTGACACTTATGTTTCATTTCTTGTTAAGCTTTGTTTTTAGTTTAAAATGATGTTTAACAATTTTTCATTTCTAGATGACTCTTGAACTTCTCCTTTTCTTGCCATTTGATTTCTAAGGCCTAAGAAAGTTTCTAGGATAGCTTAATAATGAAATTTTTAAAGCTCACTTTGTCTTGCTAAGATATATATTGGGTTGAAATTATAATTCTTTTAAAGTCTTGAAGGAGCTCTAGTAAAGAAATAAAAATGAACTTGCATCCATGTTTAAGTTTATGCCTTGCACATCATGTTTACTTTTAATGTCATCACTAAATTCTCAAGAATAAATAAATGAACTTGCATACCTCATGTTTAAATTTTCAAGCTTGCATTTCATGTTTATGTTTCAAGTTGTCACTTAATCTCTAAAGATAATAAAGAGGATGCATCTCATATTTATTTTATGCTCTCACTTTATTTTATAATGGCTAAAAGAATCAATGCATGACATGTTTATTTTATGTCATCACTTAAAGATCCTAGAGTTCAAAGACTTGCCCAAGTATCACAAGCAAAGTTGGAACCATGGTAATAAAAACTCTAAAGCTTCCTTAAGATTATGGGAGTCAAAGAATTCATTCTTTAAAAGTCTTGAGTTTGGAGCTTAATAAGATGTAATAAGAATTCTCTTCTCCTTTCACCGGTCTAGTGCGGACTACCGCGCTCCCTTCTAAGATTCTCTTCTCCCTCCACTGGTCCAATACTACGCGGCTCAGTTTCTTGCATCATATTTATAATTCCAAGTTATCACTTTATAAAGACAAGATTAAGATGAGGTTGCATAGCATGTTTATAATTCTAGTTATCACTAAATCTCTAAAGCTCAAGACTTGCTCCTTTTATCTTAAGTGAAAATTATAATCATGAACATTCTTTCAATGTATAAAACGGCCTCATGATTGAGGAAGGTCTAAAGTCCTATGACTTCTTTCAATTTTAACAAAAAGAATTAGTTTCTAAAGGAGTTTTAAGGTTTTACAAATATTTTACGGAAACCCATATCACATGTGTACTTGAAATGTGACTTCAAGCAATTATATGAGGTTCATAATTCGGCCACTAATCTGAGTTTAGTACTACTGTATGATGATGGTTTAATATGTTTGAAGTTGTGATAATTATGGTTTATTGCTAAAGGAATGATTCTATGCATGTTAGAAATAAAACTAGCTTCCTAGAAAACCGTAAAACAAGATTTCTAGGACTCTAGATAATGAAATTTATGCATTGTCAGAACCTTTAGTGGTCTTAAGAACCAGATTTTATTATGTTTAGATAAGGGACAATGATTCATAATTGGTTTAGTAATTAATTTTAGCATCATAGAAAAAGCCAGGAACGAGAAAGGGTTAAAAATGTAACTTCTACGTAAAACCTTAAGAATAACTGTCTATGCTACCCCATATAGTCTAATAATGTTCTTAAGGCTTATAATTGATGGTAATAAATCCCTTAGATGCATAAGTAATTAGTTTGATAATTAAGGTTACCCAATTTTAGAGTTCGATTTAAGGAGCTTTACCTGTGAGAATTTTAGATGACATCTTTTGATGCTTTGGAATGTCAGTTTATATGATGATGTAATGCCTATGAAATTTGATATTATTGAATGATTTCATGGCTTGCATGTTATAGTTGCTATTGCAAACAATGAGAATGTTCATGCATCTTGATGATTATGATATAACATGCTAAGACTTAATGGTGACTTAAACTTATGAGGAAATGATACTTTGGACCCATCAGACTATAGGTGGTGAAAAGGTGATTCTTGCCCTACCCGTTCTCAAAAGGGTAGAGTTGGATTTTAACTTATCAAAAGGGATAAGTATATGCTAGTAACGACTAGTAAGGTATGAGCTCATAACTTAGATTACTCCCAAAGGGTGGAGTATAGGGTGGCCCAAGGAAAATAATGATGATGATGACAAGATTTTAAGTCACCTAGGATACTAAAGAAATGAAATATGTGCACCATGTCTTGTGCATAGCTATTATGGTATGATGTTCTTCTATGCATAGCATTTATGAGATGATGATGAGAAATATGATGTTCTTCTATGCATGTTATTATGATATGATGATGAGGAATATGATGTGTTGATGAAAGGAAAAGTTCATTATAAACATGACATGCTAAGTTTATGATGCATTATAAGACGCATGATTAAAGGACGAATCGATAAAGTATATTTTCGAACTTAATAAATCAATCTTAGCATGCTCACTATTTCATAATGAAACTCAGGTTCCTGGGACGATGATGATGACACAATGCATCATGAGGTAAGTACCCTACGAGATTCTTTTTATAAGTTTCTCACTCCCTCTATTTTTTTTTCTCTCCATCTCGTCTTCAAAAATAGAAGGAAGTGTTCGTGAATCACATTGAGGCTTTTACCTAGTAGCTGATCTTATCCTGTAGTTTCACTCGTATATTTCATATATCTATCCCTATCCTTGGAGTGTTATTACTAGGTGCCATTAATGGATGTCCTTCCATCCATATATTATTTACGTTTTGTTAGATTGCCTACACCTAGTCTTATCCTGTTGGTAGGCAAACTATCTATGTGTTATGTAATTATGAATGTTATATGATGGAGCCAATATGATGTGTTTTTTCATGCTATATCTGACGTTATTCGCTTTATTTCGATTATTGTTCACGTTATGTGCGGCTCACGTTTTCAATTATGTTTTTTTTTAAAAAAGGGCTCTTAATTTCACTAAGTATTTTTAAAGTATGATGAAAGAACTAAAGTAAAGAGTAAAGTCTAGTAATTAATCAGATACAACCTAGGTGTATTCGGTTAATTATTAGGGTGTTACAAACCCTGGAATTCAATTCTCAAGGAATTAAATTGAATTTCATACTTTGAAAGTAACTTAATCCCATGGAAATTGAAATCAGACTCAAATATGTGTGATTTGATGTAATTGAATTCCAATAGATGAAAAATGCCAAAATAGTCTTACTTGAATATAATATTTTGTTCCTAACCTATTAATGAAGGATAAAATAGTAAAAATAACTAAATTAATTCATTTTAGACCCATTCCAAATCAAGGAATTGAATTTAATTCTTTAATTTACCAACTCATTCTAACATATGAATACAATTTAATTTCATCTCATTAAAGTTTCCAAACGCCTTGTAAATAGTTCTCAAGAATAATAATAATAGAAAATACCAACAAAACATAAATCAATATGGAACAACCAAATTAGAAATCTTCAGCATAAGGTAAATACGAAGACTTTAACATCAATTTTTTTAAAATAATGACAGTAATTTGTTAAGACAAATAACCTTCAGTTGGTCCTTCAATTTACAATTGAATCTTCCATCTACAATGTTCTTCTTGCCTAAATGATTTCAAAAGAAAATAAAAATTACAATTATATATATAATTGATATTTGTGAATTAAATCTATTTATATAATTGATATTACTATCCCATAATAATTAAGAAATTTATTTTTTATTTTTTAATATTCACTTGTTAACTCATCATTGTTTAGTCCTCTGAAATATAATTAGTATATAGATAGATAATAAAAGATTAAAAAAATAAAAAAAGGGTTTGAAGAGAGATTCAAAGTAGATAAATTATTATTTTTATTATTTAAATTTAAATTATAGTATAAATATTTAAATATTTAATTAAATATCGATAAGTTTTAAAGATATTTAATTTTTTATAATGCAATCCTACTATTAAATATTGATAATTACAATTTTATTTTTTTTAAAAAAATATTTAATAATTAAGTCTTAAAAATTGTGAGTCCTAAATCGTTCTCATTATGATACCTGAAGATCTTTTTCTTATAAGAGTTTGAAATATTAGTATTAAGATTATAGATATAGATAGATTATAGATTATAGATTTATGTTGTGTAAATAAAAGAGAGATATGAAGGTAAATTTTTAAAAATAATTAATAATTAAGATTATGAAAATTATTAGTCCTAAATTGTTCTAGAGAGTGACACATGTAAAAGTTTTTCTAAAATAAATTTTAAATATTAATATATATTATATTATTACATATTATTATAGCTACCCTCACTTGAGTATGTAAGCACATCACCATTTAAAATAAACTACTATATGAGTAGCACTATTAATTTTTTCATGGTTTTCTACTATTTTTTTAACACATTTACTTTTTAACATTTTTTTTTTACATACTCTCTCCAAACAAATCACCTCCACTCTACTAATATAATGTTTCCGTCTAACAAATGAAATTGGGCAAAGGAGTGTATATAGACGTGGAATTTTTTTTTCTTCTTTTAACAAAACCCACAAATTGATTCTCCTTAAATTTTGCGTTCAAATTGGTAATCTTACCACCAAAATCAGTCCATATTGAAAAACTAACCTAAAAAATATATTCTTATTAAGAAATCTATTTGCATTAACACATTTTTACCTTTAAACTAAGAACTCTTCCTCATTTCCCATCAGTTGCCAAATAGATCTGATAAATGGAAGGTAACAAATTAAATTAGTGGAAGAAAGCAAAATTCCAAGGGGCTATAGTCTGAACAATAATATTATTTGTATCTCTCTAGACGGAGATACCTTGAAGTGCATGTCCTTTAGTTATTCCTAGGAAGTGAATTTGGTTTTCTTCTGAACAAATAATTAAAGGAAAAAGGTCATTACTTATAGAATGTGACATTTGTTGACTCACGTCACATTCATAATTAGATAGAATATGGACCTACTTGAACGTAGTTCACATTTCATTTAATAGTGAATGAGGTATGAGTTGAGATAATATTTCATGCCACATAAATATAAATAACTCATAATTAAGACACACTTAAGAGACTCTTCAAAGTTTTCCCAAATAGTTGTACAACTAACATTCCTCAATATGAGAATGCAAGATGATGGTGTTTTTTTGGTTTATAGGTGATGGAAAGATGCCAATAGTGAAGAATTGAGAATGTGTGGAATTGAGAAAATTGAAAAAAAATTAGGGTCCATAAAATTATTATAGATCAATAAAAGTTGACAAAAATGTTTTTAAATGTTTTAATAGTATTTAATTGTATGTTTTTTAAAAAGATCTTTAATGATTTAAAGAAATAAATATCTATGGGATTTAATTTTAATACACAGATGGTGTAAAAAGTTTTTATATAGTTATCCAATTGCACAATATTACATTAATAAATATGGTTAACTTGCATTGCAAAAGATATGCAAAATTAGAGATGTAATTGGAAATAGTGTAAAACTCCAATACACTATAGTGTATTAAAATTAAATTCAAATTTAATAATTCATTATAGATATTATAAATCTATGCCATTTCATTCAGTTGCTTGGATAGGTTATGATATATGCCATAATATTAATGGACGGAATTATACCCAATGGATATCTGTCGTGGACAATTCCACAAATAGTTTGCCAAATGGTATCTGCGTGGACAAGTTCACAAATGGGAAATAGATTGCTTATCAGGATTAGGTCCATTAGTTATACATAATCATCGAACTTCATTTTTTCCTCTTTCAAATCTCACATAGATTTATTCTAAGCGAGACGTCTATGGACTCATAATATCACTAGGCAAGTTCCTCTTTTTGCCTTCCCCTTTACCCAACCTAAATATCTTTCGTTTTGTCCATATGTTAGAACATGCACAATTGAAGTTCACACATTTTCTTTTCTTTTTCCAAATGCATGTATAAAAGCACATATAGGCATTCATTCACAAGTGATTTTCATTCGTGTCTCATAAACCAATCTTTAAATTATATAGCATGTATTCATACTCATCATACTTGAATTAACAATCATTATATCCCCAAATCAATACTTGGATTCAATTCTAGCATATTGGCAGAATTTATGCTTAAGTAGCAAGATTTATTTTGCATATCAAATAACCAATTCAAAGACTATAAAAATTCTCCATGACACTGTGTCTACAAGGTCCTGTACTTTTTTAAAGCAAGAATCATCCTCTAACTATGTTAACAAAATTCTACAAATTTGGTGGTTAGAGACCACTTAATCTCAGTTCAAAACTGAAAATTCATAATTTTTAACTCTAACAAATGACTGAATCAATTCAAAATAAAAATCATGGTTGAACTTCAAGATGTTTCCAACACTCAATAAAAATTTCAAAATAAAAATCAATCATTTGCTATGGTAACAAAATTAGCAAAATTATAAGCTTTAGATTTAACGTTAGGGCAACACTTCAAGAACTTCATTCATGATTTTAAAGGATATGTGTTCAAACCAAGGCTCAAGAAAATTCGTGAGACTAGCTTAGGATATTAGATTCAACATATAATTTTTATAACTAATTAAAATACCTACAATTATACTAGAATATTCATGACTAACCTTTACCTAGGAGAAATCCGAAAATCTAGCAACACAATCCAAAACTCCTTTTGACAAAAATGATTTTCAGCAACATAAGCTATTCCACCAATTTAAACACATCAATATATATATATATATATATATATATATATATATATATATATATATATATCATCAACCAATATAATTAGAATTTCCACCCAAACTAGAAAAATGAAAAATGTAACACCCTAATAATTAACCCAATACACCTAGGTTGTATCTGATTAATTACTAGACTTTACTCTTTGCTTCAGTTCTTTCATCATACTTTGAAAATACTTAGTGAAATTACGAGCCATTTTTTTTTAAACATAATTGAAAACGTGAGCCGCGCATAATGTGAATGATAATCGATAAAGAGAAAATGAATAGACATATCATGAAGAAACATATCATATTGGCTCCATCATATGACATCCATAATTACATATCACATAGATATTTTGCCTACCAACAAAATAAGACTAGGTGTAGGCAATCTAACAAAACATAAATAATATATGGATGGAAGGACATCCATTAATGGCACCTAGTAATAACACTCCAGGGATAGGGATAGATATCTAAAATATACGAGTGAAACTAAGGATCAAGTTCAGCTACCCTGAAAGCCTCAATGTGATTCACGAACGCTTCCTTTTGTTTCTGAAGACGAGATGGAAAGAAAAATAGAGGGAGTGAGAAACTTATAAAAGAATCTCAGAGGGTACTCACCTCATGATGCATTGTGTCATCATCATCGTCCCCAGGAACCTCGGGGTTATTATGAAATAATGAGCATGCTAAGATTGATTTATTAAGTTTGAAAATATACTTTACCGAGGTTCGTCCCTTTTAATCATGCGTCTTATAATGCATCATAAACTTAGCATGTCATGTTTATAATGAACTTTTCCTTTCATATATAATAACATAGTTATGCATAAAATCACATCATATTCCTCATCATCATTTCATAATACTATGCATAGCAGAACATCATATTTCTCATCATCATCTCATAAATACTATGCATAGCAGAACATCATATTCACATAATGCATTTACTTAGTTTCTTAGGTGACTTAAAGTTACTTTCATCATCATTTTCCTGGGCCACCCTATACTCCACCCTTTTGGGAGTAATCTAGGTTATGAGCTCATACCTTACTAGTCGTCACTAGCATATACTTATCCCTTTTGATAAGTTAAAATTAAACTCTACCCTTTTGAGAGAACGGGCTAGGGGCAAGAATCACCTTTTCACCATCTATAGTCTGATGGGTCTAAAAGATCATTTTCTCAGGATCACCTTTTCACCACCTATAGTCTGATGGGTCAAAGGATCATTTCCTCATAAGTTTAAGTCACCATTAAGTCTTAGCATGTTATATCATAATCATCAAGATGTATGAACATTCTCATTGTTTGCAATAGCAACTATAACATGCAAGCCATGAAATCATTCAATAATATCAAATTCTCATAGGCATTACTTCATCATATAAACTGACATTCCAAAGCATCAAAAGATGTCATCTAAATTCTCACAGGTAAAGCTCCCTTAAATCAAACTAAAATTGGGTAACCTTAAACTAATTACTTATGCATCTAAGGGATTTATTACCAACAATTATAAGCCTTAAGAACATTATTAGACTATATGGGGTAGCATAGAGTAAGTTGTTCTTAAGGTTTTACCATGCTAGAAGTTACGTTTTTAACCCTTTCTGTTACGCTTTCCCTATGATGCTAAAATTAATTACTAAACCAATTATGAATCATTGTCCCTTATCTAAACATAATAAAATCTGGTTCTTAAGGTCACTAAAGGCTGGAAGAATGCATAAATTTCATTCTCTAAAGTTCTAGAAATCTTGCTTTTAACTTTCTAGGAAGCTAGTTTTATCAATAACATGCATAGAATAAACCATAATTATCACAACTTCAAACATATTAAATCATCATCATTTATTGGTACTAATCTCATATCAGAAGCCAATCATGAACCTCATATAATTGTATAAAATCACATTTTAAGTGAACATAAAATATTAGTTTCCCGTAGAATCCTTGCAAAGCTTTAAAACTCTTTTAGAAACTAATTCTTTTTGAAAGAATCTTCATAATTAAAATTCTCACTTAAGATAAAAGGAGCAAGTCTTGAGCTTAAGAGATTTATGTGATATCTTATAATCATAAACATGCTATGCAACCTCATTTTAATCTTGTCATTATAAGGTGATAACTTGGAATTATAAACATGATATGCAAATCCATTTCTTTATCTTTAAGATTTAAGGTGATGACTTGAAAATTAAACATGATGCAAGAACTTGAAATATAAACATGATGCAAGAAACTGAAGCGGCGTAGTCGCACTGGAAGTGGAGGGAGAAGAATCTTAAGAAGGGAGCGGCGGTAATCGCATGGACCGGTGAAGGGATAAGAGAATTATTATTACATCTTTTTAAGCTCCAATCTCAAGACTTCTTAAAGAATCAATTCTTTAACTCCAATAATCTTATTTCTTTGCTTGTGATACTTGGGCAAGTCTTTGAGCTCTAGGATTTTTAGGTGATGACATAAAATAAACATGTCATGCGTTGATTTTTTTAGCCATTATAAAATAAAGTGAGAGCATAAAATAAATATGAGATGCAACTTCTTTATTATCTTTGAGATTAAGTGACAACTTGAAATATAAACATGAAATGCAAGCTTGGAAATTTAAACATGAGATATGCAAGTTCATTTATTCATTCTTGAGAATTTAGTGATGACATAAAAATAAACATGGTTATGCAAGGCATAAACTTAAACATGGATGCAAGTTCTTTTATTTCTTTACTAGAGCTCTTCCAAGACTTTAAGAAATATAAATTCAACCCAATATATATATCTTAGCAAGACAAAGTGAAAAATACATCTTTCAAGTTCTAAACTCAAGATCTTTATTTTTACATCATAAAAACATCATTCTTTAAAGTTTTGCATCAAGTGGAATTTTCAAGCTTTAAAGGCCTAACTTGTGATGGATTTACAACCAACACTCAAGGTCCTCATCATCAAGCTATCATCATATTCCTTCTTAGGCCATTTGGCCGAAATCATTAAAGAAAAATAAGGATAAAAAGAAATTGTAAAGCTCTAAAACTAGTGAAACCTTCAAGTTTTAGAGGTCTAACTTGTGAACTTTGCAACCAAACTCAAGAACCTCATCATCAAACCATGGTCTCATCATAATCTAGGCCATGGCCGAAATGTTTTTAAAAGAAAAGGGAAACGAAATTGAAAGCTAGAAGAAAGTCCATGAAATCATCATTTTTGAGCTAAAAACATAACTTGTCATAGCATAAAATGAACTTAGAAACAACTCCCTACCTAATTTGATTTGAAGGAAAGGAAGAGAACTTGGTTTCTTGGAGTGAAATGAAAGAAAATATTCTTGAAAACTTGAAGAAAGAATTCAGCCAAGAGGAGGAGGAAATGAGAGCTTTTGGTGCTTCTAAAACTAGAATTGTGTAAGTTATGATCAAAGGCTTCTAACACTCTTCAAGCATGCCTATTTATAGAGATTTTGAAGCTCATAAATGGACAATGAAGGAGGAAGGCTGATGGACTTTCATGGGGAACAAAGGAGGAAAATCATTCCTTGTTTAAGGCATGTTTTATGCCATGTTTTAGGGAATTTTTGACATTTTGTTTTAGTGTATCTTTGGGCAATTATTCTGATGCATAATGGCATCAATAATTTCGTCCATTACAGCCCAAGGAGGAGAAATTTGTGTGTTCCATGCATTATTTAGGTGTAGGTAAGGTATTCATGCAATTTAGAGAATTTACGGTTAAGGGCTTAGGTGAATTAGTAAGCAATTTGAGTGTTTTAAAGCAATTTTAGGTTCTAATCAATTTAAATAAATAATTTTGACTCTAGATTAATAATTAGAATTTAATAAGCTTTAATTTGAGCCTAATATTACTTAGGTTTCGTTAGAAATCAAAAATCTCAAAATTTGTAAAACTCACAAAGAGGGGCAAAACGGTCATTTTACTTAAAAATTGCCCGAGACCACAAGCTTAACCAATGGTTAATCATGGCTTAAAAACACCTTTTAACACATTTTAGTGAGGTTCAAGCTAAGCGGCACGCAATTTAAGTTAAAAACGCGGGCGTTTTGGTCATTTCGCGTCGAAGCTCAAAATTAGGATTTTCTCCTCTATTAACACACATAACACAAACAATCCCTTATTAACATCAAAACATCCCCTTGAGGATGGGTGGGGCCCACAATCCTCATTTTCTGAGTAAAATAACCTCAGGGCATTTTGGTCATTTTACACGTCCAGAAAATTGGGGTTTGTAATACTTGCACGAATTGCTCCTAACTTCTCTTCTAACGTTATATTCCTTTATTAAGGATTGTTTGGTCTCAATTTTTTATAATATTTACCTATGGTAATTCGGTAATTCCTAATGACAGTAAAAATTACAGTAAAATTGGGGCGTTACAAAGAACATTTGAAGAAAAAGAACAAATAAAACCTTACTTTGCAAACTCTAGAGCTTTATAACTTTAAAGGATGTTCCAAGTTATCTCTTCTTTCAAGGCCACCAAATTAACCCCAAACCTTTCCTAATCAGTGAGGTAATGAGGTATCAATGTGAGAAATGATGAAAAATTTCAATCGTTAGTTTTGTAGGTGGTGATGAGTAAAGTATGTTTTGTGAAGGAAGTTTAAGTGTTTAACAACTTTAGGCTATGATTTTTAAAGCTTTAAGCTTGTTAATGATGTTTTGGAAGGAAGAAATGGATGCTGTATTCCTTTTGCTCATAGTCAAGAATGACAAGAAAAATGTCAAAGTTTGGTGGCTTGAATATATCATAATATAAAGATAACATTTATGTAGTCAATTAGGTAATTCTTTCTAAAAAGAAAATAAGGTGGATAACTAGGATTTGATATTGTTAATCAAGATTGAATTATAGCCATTCATTTGATTTAAATGGATAAACATTATCCAAATCTTGAAGATTAAGCTTTCTTTCGTGTAAAATCGCATACTAAATTTTCCGATTAAGTAAAACACAGGAGTAATTAAACATTACCAAAAATTAATTTCAGGTATAAAATATTCGTTTTTAACTATTTCTAATATTAATCCTATAATTTCTAATTTCGGTTCTCAGTCAATTCTAGGATTTCGGCTATTAATAGGCATAAGATTCGCAAAGTCACTATTCACTCCAACTTGAAAATATTTTTTAACACATTTGTTGGATTACATCATTACTAAAACTTAGATTTTTGAAATTATGACTAATAAAACTTAAATTAATTTTTTAATAATTTTTGAGTGTTACAATATGTGTGTTTAAGGATGAAAATAAGTTAATTTTTATGCGCTTTGATAGTATTAGTCAATAATAAAAATTTTGTTAAAATGAAAAATATTTGTAAATGATTATGATGATGAGCAGTTATTTTTAATAATTTCATACTTTGGGAAATTAGAGTGATTTGTTTTTGAACTGAAATTATAGTATAAAATTGTTTTTCTGCTGATCGGGCATACAAAATACACAAAATATATTCTCAATATCTGTATTTGTTTTCTGGGTACATTCCATTCCAAGTAGATTGTATATTCGATCCAGTTTTGGGTTGCTTTACCAGTTTATCTGTACATCGTTGTTGCTCAGTAATGTATGCAGTTGGGATTCATTATTCAGTAGTTGCCGACCTAAAACTGAACGGGCGTGAAAGCAAAGCTTGATCCAAGAGGGAGAAACAAAGAAAGAAGGAGAGAAAATGCGCAGCGATGGGATCTTAGGAAGCAGAGATGGGCAAGGCCTAGGAGCCAAAGCCGCCGCAAGCAGCGGAAGCAAGTGGTTGAAGAAAGGAGAGATGGCTTGTGGTGCTGGGCGTGATCCTTCACGCCGTTTACATGCTCAGCATCTTCGACATATATTTCAAGAGTCCCATTGTTCACGGCATGGATCCAGTCACTCCTCGCTTCGCTGCCCCTGCCAAACGCCTCGTCCTTCTAGTTGGTACGTCCAGAAACGAAAATAAAAAACAAATGCACACCACCTGCTTGTTGATTCATATCTTCGACGTGTTGTCGGGAGTTACGTTCATGAGTTGGTTTAACATGTTTTTATTCCTTCTTGGCTTCATCCTTTCTCGTCACTTTTCATTAATACTTGGAACTATAACAATTTGGATTCTTTTATTTATTTATTTATTTTGGTCATCTGAACATGTATTAGTGTGTTATGATATTCCTGGATTTACTTACTGGGAGCTGCTGAAAATTTCGCCGCAGCTGATGGTTTGCGCGCTGACAAGTTCTTTGAGCCGGACGCTGAAGGGAATTACAGAGCACCATTTTTAAGGAGCATAATTCAAACGCAAGGCCGCTGGGGGTATCTCATGCTCGGCCCCCGACAGAGTCGCGGCCTGGGCATGTTGCCATAATTGCTGGGTTTTATGAAGATCCCAGTGCTGTTACAAAAGGTTGCTACTGTTTGTTCTTCTAGAACCTTGATGCTTGGGTGGACAGGACTGTCCCTTGTATGCTAAAAGATTGATTCTGTTCACTGCAGGGTGGAAGGCTAATCCAGTTGAATTTGATTCAGTATTTAACAGAAGCCGACATACGATCTCTTATGGAAGTCCTGATATAATTCCAATTTTCTGTGGTGGCTTGCAGCATAGCACGTGGGATACCTATCCGCATGAGTTTGAAGACTTTGCTACTGGTTTGACAGCAGTTTTTTCAATATGGACTGTTTCAATTATGAAATGCATCTTTACAAACAAATTTTGTTTGAATATAATAAACTATTCCTTGAACTTCACCGAGTAGCTTAAGCCCTTGGGAGTTGGGACAATTGGTTTTTGACAGGTTTCTTCATTTTGACTAGTAAATAATAAATTCAGAAGAACTTATAGTTGAATTGTAATCTGTCCATGTAGTCAATTCCACCTATTGCAAAAAGGCTTTTGTTGTTGTTATTGTTGTACAGTTATAAATGAGAATTAACATAAAATGATAGACTTTGATCTTCATTTCTTCATAGGATAAAACATAAAGCATCTGTGCCTCTCTTGACCCTTTCACTGACACCATTTTCTGTTGTCCCCTAGAATTTTCCTTATCTTTTGCCTGTTTGTACTTATCATGCTGTGGTTAGATCTTCAGTGAAATCATTTTCAATTAAAAGTTTCATTGTCGGCCTTCTTTGCCTTGGCAATAGCTTCTTGAAGTTCAGAGCATTGAATTTCAGACCAGAAGTTATTTGAATATTCATTCTTTTTACATTTTCACCTTATAAAAGGGCATAGGCATTTTGACCCTGTAATAGTTTGTAAACAATCTGATTGCATGGTATCTAGTTGAAAACCAAATGCTTTGAAGATTACGAACTTCTGAGTTTCTATACATTTCAAACTGTGCCTCCTGTTATTTTATATGAATTTATACCATGCAGATGCATGTTATGTTAGTGGGTACTTTTTACATCTATTCCCTGCAACTGGGGGCAGTAATTACTTAGTGATGCTCGCCCGCCAACCTGGTTTCTCTTTTAGTTCTCTTTAAGTTGACTAGCTGATCCATAAAGATGAGTACATCAAGAAACTTGGTTTTCATCCAAACATTACAGCTTTATACTTTCGTTAAGAGTAAAACCTTGAATTGGTCTCTCGAAAGTTGTAGGATATCAATTTGGTCTTTGATAGATTAAAATTCATTTCTAGTTATTCCAACTGTTTTTTTTTAATCTTTTGGACTAACATGAAATAAATTTTAATCTTTGGAGGACTAAATTGATGTCAGAAATCTCTCAAGTACCAAATTGATATTACAACTCTTTTGAGGACTAAATTGATGTCACACAACTCTTTCAAGGATCAATTTGAGGATTTATTTAATTTTGCACCTCATGGTCATACGCATCTAATTCAGCATTTATTGTCTTTCTGTTGAAATTTTTTTGTTTCTAACAGCACAACTGGTTTGAAAATTTTCCTACATATTTTGACATATGGGAGCTTGTTGAGACTTTCTTACTGGTTAAATCTGCAACTGATTTGTCCTCTTGAAAATTTTACCTGTACTTTCAAGTTAGATATTTAGAAATCTGGTATCATAGTATACTTGGTGGAAATACAGAGTGTCTAAAATTATTGAAATTGTCAATGCAGATGCATCATTCCTTGACATGTGGTCTCTTGATCAATTTCGAAGCCTTCTTAATAGGTCCAGTGAAGACTCAAAGATAAAGGGGTTATTGCAGCAGGATAATCTTGTTGTATTCCTGCACCTGCTTGGATGTGACTCTAACGGGCATGCACATAGACCCTACTCCTCCATCTATCTCAACAATGTTAATGTTGTTGACCATGTTGCTGAAAGTCTTTATTCTCTTATGCAAGATTATTTCAAGGATAATCGCACAGCATACATATTTACAGCAGATCATGGAATGAGTGACAAAGGTTGCAATATTTTTCTAGCATATTTATGTATGGATATTCTTTTACTTCATGCCATAAAGATATGATAATATCATTATAGGTGTTGAAACATGCTGATAAAGGAATTTGTCAAAAGGATGTCTCTGACTCTCTGTATATACCATTTACTATAATTTGACGTGCTTTGATAGGAGCAGTATCTCTGACTGAATGAATGTGTGTTGTTGAATTTGGGGAAACCTTGGTAATCAGCAAGAACCCCAGAATAGATACAGAATACAGAGGAATAATGAGTCCTCCAACTATCACAAGGTGTACAAAATGATTAGACACCTACTTCTAACTCCTCTCTATTTTATTCTCCAATTCTCCCCCTCTAACTGTTTTCGCTGCCCAGCTAACTACAAGTCCAGCTGTCATTCCTTCTAACTACTTTACAGTTAAGGCCTAAACTGCCTATTCCTCCACTCATAAACCCTCCCATAGATTGCGTCTCTAACACTACCCCCTACAAAATCACCTTGTCCTCAAGGTGAGCCTCTAGAAACTGCTCCAGTAGCTTACTCAGTAGTTCCCACGAGTTGTCATGTGCTGAGGTTCTTCCACTTCACTAATACCTCAGCTGCCCCTTGTGGGGATTGGCAAACCTGCAACAAATCTTCTAGTTCTGCTTGGAAAATCCCTTCCTCTGACAACCTTGCTGGCAATTCAAATGGCTGGACCTGTGGGGGCAGAGCCTTCTTTAAGCGGTTAAAACGGAAAACAAGGTGAAGCTTACAGTCAATTGGTAATGCCAGCTGATAGGCTACTGGCCCAATTTTCTCCAGCACAGTCAATTGGTAATGCCAGCTGATAGGCTACTGGCCCAATTTTCTCCAGCACCAAATGGGCTATAGAATCTTTGAGCTTTTCATTAGGCTTCTTAGCCAATGACTTCATGTGATAGGGTTGGAACTTCAGAAATACCCAATCTCCCACCTCAAAATTCACCTCACTCCCATGCTTATCAGCATAATATTTCATTCGTTGCTATGCCAAATCCAAATTGGATTTAAGATCAATGAGCACCTCATCCCTCGAAGCCATAAGTGATTGCACTTCAGGACCTTTGAAGGGTAGGTCTCTCCAATAAACAGAACTAGGGGGTCTGCCATAGAGAGCCTGCAAAGGAGAGACTTTAGTGGAGGCATTGAATGCGGGATTTAACCAATATTCCAACCCAAGATAACCAATCAACCTACTTCCTGGGTTTGGACCCAACAAAGCAACGGAGATATGTTTCCAAAAAATGGTTTATCACCTCTGTTTGACTATCCATTTATGGATGATAGGAGGTGCTGTACTTCAACTTGGTCCTGCGCTTGAAATAACTTAGAGCAAAAGCGGCTATGAAAAATGGGGTCTCATTGAAATAATGACAGAAGAGAAGCCATGTAATCGAACAATCTCCTTAACAAAAAGTTGGCTACATCCTTGGGTGAATAGGGTGCGATAGGGAAGAAAGTGAGCAAATTTAGTGAAGCGATCTACCACGACCATGATGAAGTCCTTACCCTTTTCACGAGGAGGTCCCGAAATGAAATCCATGGAAAATTCTGACCAAACTTGAGCTGAAACAAGCAGTGGTTGCAGCAACCCTGTTGGTGACAAGGTCTCATATTTTGTTTGTTTGGCATACTTGACAATTAGTGACATAGGACTTCGCCTGTTGTCTAATCCCCCCAAGACATGGCTCTGCTAGCCGTTTATAAGTTTTGAAGAATCCAGAATGGCCCTTGGTTGGTGAGTCATGAAATTCAGCTAGCAAAATAGGTATGCATGATGAATTCTTTAGGATTACAACTCGTCCCTTGTAGAATAACCTTCCTTGCTGTAGACTATACCTGGAAAATCATGACTCCCTTGAGTAAGGTTGCGGATAGTATGCTACAAATGCACATCTTCCACTTCTGCAATAGTTTCCCACATGCTTGCACTATGGAAATAGCATGATACCATATTTGTTGCTAAAGTGCATCTGCTGCCTCATTTCCAAGCCTGGTCTAAACTGGATTTCAAATCCAATCCTAGAGCTTCAAAGTCCACTTTAATTGATCCTCCCGCACTAGCCTTTGTTCTGTCAAAAATTTCAAGCTCCGATGATCTGTCATAATGATGAAATGGCAGCCCATAAGATAGTGATGCCACTTCTGGATAGCAAACACAATTGCGAAAGCTCATGCTTATATGTAGACTTTTGCTGACTTGGGGAAAGTGCCTTGTGAGGTAGGCAATTGGTCTCCCTTATTGGGACAACAAAGCCCCAACCCATGACTTGATGCATTGGTCTCTAACTCTAAGACAAATGGTTTGGAGAAATTAGGACAATTAGCACTGGATGTTCTGCCATTGCATGTTTAAGTGAATCAAAAGCTTGGGCAGCCTTAGATCACTGAAAGGCATCTTTCCTGGTTAAATTGGTGAGGGGTTTGGCCAAGATACCATAGTTTTCATAAATTTCCGTAATACCCTATCAACCCAAGAAAACCCCTTTGAGCTCCAAGGTCTTTAGGTGGTGGCCACTGCCTCAGGGCCTCTATTTTCCTTGGATATGCAGCCCCCCTAGATGCTGACACAATATAGTCCAAATACTCCATTGTTAGGACCCCAAAGTCACATTTCTTCTTGTTAAGGATTAGTTTCTGCTTGAAGTACCTAAAAGATAGCCTGTGAGGTGTGCAACATTAGATTCCTTGTCCGTAGTATATACAAGGATGTCGTTGAAAAACATCAACACAAACTTCCTAAGGAAGGGCCTTAAGATGTCATTCATTAGAGCTTGGAAGGTGGAAGGAGCATTGGTGAGGTCAAACAGCATTACAAGGAACTCATTATGGCCGCATGAGTACAAAATGATGTCTTCTCAATGTCTCCTCAATCATTCTAATTTGATGATATCCGACTTTAAGTCCAGCTTTGAAAACATGACAACTACTGTCAACTCGTCTAATAAGTCATCGATGACGGGAATAGGAAACTTGTCGGGTATGGTGATCTGATTCAAAGCTCTATAGTCCATGCAAATTCTCCAACTATTGTCTTTTTTCTTGACCAACAATATGGGGCTAGTGAAAGGGCTCATGCTAGGTCGAATAATTCCAACTTCCAACATCTCCTGACCATCTTCTTGATTTTTTATTTTTTATAATGTGGGTAGCGATAATGTTTAGTTTAGGAATTTCTGCTCCTTCCTTTAAAGTTATGGTGTGGTCATGGTTCCTCGAGGGTGGTAATTCTTCCAATGGTTCAAAAATCATAGGATGAGCATCCAATACTTGCTGTACCACTGTTGGGGTGATTATGGTATTTGCTAGTTGAGTAACAACTGGCCATATCTGTACCACAAATCCCTGGCCCTCTTGTTCCAAGTCCCACAAGGCTGCCCTTAAAGTAATCCTTCCATAACATAGCTCTGGTGCTCCTTGTAACACCACCAGCGATTTGCCATCTTAATTGTCAATGAGACTTGCCAAAATTGGTTGGGGTATCCCCAACGTATCTAAGCAAGCTAATTCCAATACTAATTTTGAGTTATCTAAGGGAAAGATGTAAAAATCCTCTACCACCTCAAAGTTAAGGAGTCGAATAGTCAACTGTTTACACTTTCTTGTGCCCTATGATTGTTGCCCTGAGGCCACAGTGACCACAAATGCAGATTCATGATCTTGTAACTCAGCTTCTTTCACAAATGAAAGGCAAATGAAATTGTGCGATGCTCCTGGATCAATTAACACCCTTACCTTGCAGCCAGCCACTTGTCCCCATGCCCTAATGAACCTTGGAGAACTTCCCAGACATGCTCTTACACGACATATGCAGCTTAGGGATTGTATCCCTAATTATTCTACCGCATCATGGCATTCACTTTCCCCCATTCCCTCCTGTTCCTCCTCCAATATCATGAGTCGAAACCCCTTGTTTTTTCACATGATCCCAGGTAAACCTTTCCTTACAATGAAAACAACCCTTCGTTCTCCTCTCCCTATACTCTTCATTTGACAAGTGTTTGAACCCTTTTCTAGGTTTCCCAAAACCACCTTTCCCATCCTCTTCGTAGTGTTGATTCCATTTGGGGGACCTCCATTACTAGAGAAAGGGTTTCTGCCTTTCTTCCTAAAATTGATTCCTCCACTACTCCCAAATTTCAAAAAAGAACGAATCATACTTTTTTGCAACAATTTGTTTCAAGTTTTTACTAACTCAGCAAGATTCATCAATTCATCGAAAGTAGAAAATTGATGGAGTTTAAGTTCCGCGTACCTCAAGCCTTAATCTGTTGAGAAATAAGCCAAAAAGGTAACGACGCTCCTTGATCTTGAGAGGGCTAGCGTAGAAGTCAAATTGTTCTCAATACTCGCGGATTGAACCTTCTTGTTTAATCTCCAAGAGAAGTTCAAAAGGATTCTGCACCATTTCAGGTTGAAACTTCTTGATTACCTGCATCCTTGAAGGTTCCCCATGTTGGATCCTATGCTGTTTCCTCCCACCAACAAAGTCCATTAAGGCCTTGCCCTCCATTGTTACCTTTGCCACATGTAGCGTCTCTGAAGCGGAACTTCCCTAATTTGGAAGTAGTGCTCCATTGTTTCTACCCAGCCATACGCTTCTTCACCATGAAATAGGGGAACATCGATTCACCGCCATTGCTCCACCCCTCACGTGCACTGGTTCGCGTCCTAAAGCCTCCTCTATCCTCGCCCCAGCCATGTGCCTCATCGCCCATTGCCTACGGAGGCCGGCGTTTTGATGAACATCATTGCTCAGTGACCTGTCATGGTGCGAATCGTCTTGATGTTGATCGCTTTAGGAAAAGGGGCGACAAGGAATCACGATCGTTTCCTTTTCTATCACCTTTCTACTAACTTCATGCGGTCACCAAGGCGCTTCATTGATTCTGCCATGGCATTGATCGAAGCCACCAAACTTTCGTGGCGCTCACGATCTTCTTCTCTTCACATGCGTTCTTCAGCCCAACGCTCTCGATCTTCATCGCACGTGCTGTAACTCGATGAGAGTTGCTTCGAGAGCTTCGATTTTCTTCTCCAATTTAGTAGCCATGAAAGCTTCTTCCCATAGTAGACAAAGCTACTGATACCAATGATAGGAGCAGTATCTTTGAATGAATGAATGTGTGTTATTGAATTTGGGGAAACCTTGGTAATCACCAAGAACCCTAGAATAGATACAAAATACAAAGGAATGAAGAGTCCTCCAACCATCACAATGTGTACAAAATGATTAGACACCTACTTCTAACTCCTCCTCTCTCTTTTATTCTCCAATTCTCTCTTTCTAACTGTTTTCCCTGCACAACTAACTACCTGTCTAGCTGTTATTCCTTCTAACTACTTTATAGTTAAGGCCTAAACTGCCTATTCCTCCTCTCATAAACCCTCCCATACATTGTGTCTCTAAAATGCTTTGGTTCGATTTTAATCATTGAAAGGCAGTAATTGTGCTTAAGAACCTAGATTGCTTACGATGGTGAAGACCTAATTTGATGAGTAGCTGTACTTCTAGTGGGTTACGCATAAGATTGACATTCTTCCTTCTCCAAATTCCAATGCTTGGTGGTTTTTTGTTCTTTCATTTGTCTCTCTTTCATTACCACATCTCTACATTGTTACAACAACAAAAGCTTTTTTCCCACTAAGGGTGTCTTTGGTTTAGGGGATAAAATGGGTGAAATTTTTATGGATGAACTCTATGTGTAATTTTATACTTAGAGTTCATCCATGAAAATTTTCACCTCATATTTACCTTTTAATTGAACATTCCCTAAGTGGGATTAGCTAATGGATTAGCCTTTTCCCACTAAGTGGGATTAGTTGCATGGATCATACATTGCTAATGTATCATATCAAAAACCAAATTCTCAAAAATTCCATTTGATCTAAGTCTTTTTCAATGGCTTCTCTTAAAATTTTCTTTGGTCTTTCCTCTATCTCTATTTATTAGCTGGCCTCTATTTGATCAAACTTTTCTAACTAGGGCTTTTGTTGGCCTTCCCTCACATAGCTAGTTCCACTTTTACTTTATATAATACATCTTATTGTTCAATTATCCATTGCAACATTATTATCTTTGCAACATTTATTATCCAACATTTTGTATCATAGTGGTACTAGTCTTATGAGTGTGTGGTAAAACTTTTCTTTGAGCTTTAAGGGTATTCTTTTCTTTTTCGTTTCTTTTTTCTTTTACATGATAGAATGCTATGGTGTCGTCTGATCCTTGTCTTTGAGTCCACCTAATGGACAAGTCTTAGTTATTGTTCTTGTTGATTACGAGCACCTTTTGATCACATAACACCAACAACATTTCTCCATTTAATGCATCTAGTTTGAATCCTATGGATACATATCCCACTACATTCCTGGCACTTTGTATAGTAGAACCAAAGGAGAAGACTGATCGGCCTTACTAGGAGAAGTAGATCATCCAGAGGGTAGCCCAATAGTTAAGGTGGAAGGGGACCAAAAATAACTATAAATCAAACCATTTGGAAGTACTTATGTTTGAATGGATATTCAATAGGTTTGGTTTACGATAAAACACAATGTGTCATTTGATCTATATATCCAATCTCATTTTGTGAGAAAAAGGCTTGGTTGCTATTCTTATTTTGTATACTAGATCCAAGATAATCGTGCAACTCGTGGTGTGTTATGGTCTTCATTTTTCACCTCCAAGCTAATGCTTGCATGCGTAATACTGAACTTGAGTTCGGTCATGTTATCCTTTTATCAGATAAAAGATAAAAGGTCCTGGTCTTGGGTCTTCCTGGTGTTTTTTCATGTAAATCTTAATTTCAATTCGTTACCCATTCTTTGAACAATTCCTTTTGCCTTGATAAACCAATTTGGAAGTCCAAACCTCCCTTGAAGGTTAAATCCTATATCTGGCCAGCCGTGCTAAACAGAATTAATACCAACGATATGTTGCAGGTTTGAAGACCACAAAAGGCTATTTCCCCTGATATGTGTGTTATGTGTAGTGCTGGCTCAGAATCAACCATACACCTATTTTTGCATTGCTCAGTGGCTGACTTTTTATGGAATTCTTTGTTTGGTTTTTTTGGCAAATGTTGGGTGTGTCTTAAAACCATGGATCAATTTCTTTTAACTAGCTTTGTTGGTTTTGGGAGGAGAAAAAAGGCCAAGTCCTTATGACTGTCTGTCTTTGCTATTATTTGGTGTATTTGGTTAGAGTATAACTTTCACATTTTTCATAGCAAACATTCAAATAATCAGGTTTTGTGGGATAAGATTAGACGCTTAGTGTCTATTTGGTGTAAGGAACTTGACATTTTTAGGGAGGTTTCCATCTCTGATATGATAAGAGATTGGAACGTTTTAATCTTTTGATGTTTTATTTTGTTTTTCTTTTGCATTGAGGATTTCTTATCCTCTTCGCTCTTTCTTATTCTTCTCTTGTTAATGCAATTTCTTCTTTTATCCAATATATATATTGAACTTGAGTTCCATAAATTTAGTATTTGGAAATCATGTGATTCCAAAGCTTCTCCCCTTGAATGTACTTTACTATTTATTTCATGTGATTCCAAAGCTCCTCCCTTGAATGTACTTTACTATTTATTTCTTCTCTCGATTCTCCCACTTGGACTATATCATCTATAAAAGGCATGCATTGAGGTTGTGGTGCTAGAGTTAGTCCTTGCCTTGTACATGAAAATTTTTTAATTTCCAATTACTTGTGTTGTTCGTTTGTCTGTATTGTTGCTGTTTTGAAATGAATAAGGCATGGTGGCAGTTATTTTGTCTTTTATTTATTTATTTATTTATTTTTATTCATAGGAAGCCATGGCGATGGGCATCCTTCAAACACGGATACTCCCCTGGTTGCTTGGGGAGCTGGTGTTAAATATCCAAGGCCAATATCAAGCAGCAACCATTCTGACTCTGGTTTTCGATTTGTTGATGACCATGTGCATGACACGCCTATGCCAACAGAATGGGGCTTGCATGGGATAGAAAGGGTGGATGTCAATCAGGCTGATATTGCACCACTCATGGTTGTATTTGATTCTATCCGAAGATTTCTGTTCAGAGCCTGATATATTTCTCTAACCATCCTCACATTTCATTTATCTGATGTACTTATTCAATTTTTTGACAGTCTACACTACTCGGTCAGCCATGTCCTATCAACTCAGTTGGAAGTCTACCCATAGATTACATTAACATGACCAAGGTAGCTAGCTTCCTTTAGTTCTGATTGATAAATGACTTCTTGTTGATTTTCTTGACTACCAGGTTAACGTTCTTTTGTTCACTATTTCCATTGGAATAATATGTCTTTTATTTAATGATTTGTCATTGTCCTTCTTATGGTGAAAGGGTATTAAAGTAAAAGTATGTACATGTATCATATATGGGTCAATGATCTGTCTACTATTTAATTTGTATAATGTTGCAGGCTGAAGAAGTTGAAGCTGTTCTAGCCAATACAAAAGAAATTCTGAACCAATTTCTTCGCAAATCATGTATCCTTCCCTTTTATTGATTTATTGACTGATTTTTCATTGAATTATTGAGCATGGCACCTTGTGCTTAGATTTGGTGCAACTTGAACGAATATCCAAGTGTTTTGAACTTCAAATAATATAGAACTTAACCTTTTTCTGTAAACAAGAATATGCCAAAGGTTCAGTGAAGATTTGCAGGGTGGCAATTCAGGAGTTAGATGTTATATAAGAAAATAAAAACAAACGAGATGTTTCTGTCTAGTGATGGATTGGAGAATTCTTGTTGATGTTGGTTTCATTGACAACTTCAGATATCAAGCAGTCGTATTCCTTATATTTTAAACCTTTCAAACCACTGTCTCGTTATTCCTCAATATTGGACAAAATTGAGGGTCTGATATTGGCTAGAGATTATGATGCTGCAATGGACCAATCTCAAAACCTTAGAAGTTTGGCATTGCGAGGACTTCACTATTTTCAGACTTATGATTGGTTGATGCTCATGTCTGTAATTACCCTCGGGTATGTTGGTTGGATGATCTATCTTGTTCTACATGTGCTGCAGTCTTATACTTCACTGCCAGGAAATAATTTTGGAATGGAGCAAGCAGTTCAGAGAAATAACCGAGGAAAAGTAATGTTGTGTAAGCTTAGCATTTCCTAAATTTTATTTTTTGTTATCTTAACTTCTCGTGAGCTGCATTATCAAGTGGAAGAAAATATTGATTTTTTGGAGAAACACATCCTAATATGTAAATGAATGTTTATGAACTACAGAAAGACTCAGTTGTTTAAAATTCTTAGCCTAAGATAATTTTCTCTTCTTGATTTCATGTAAGTATGAATTCATTTTTCTTTAATGGCCAACAGTTAAATAAATCATGTATCTTTTCTCTTTGGCAGATATATCTGTATGGATGTATGGTGACAGGAATGCTTTGTTTGCTATTATTGCTGGAACACTCTTCTCCTCTTTACCATGCATATGTGATAATGACATCATTTCTATGGGTTCAAATATTTAGTGAATGCCAGTTTATAAAAGCATTATGGAAGCAGTTATCTGGAAGAAGAATGAATTATATCGTTAAGCTTCTTGCCACTGCTGCTGTCTCAGTTTTCATTCTTGAGTTCCTGGTATGAATGTATGCCATAATGTTCTCTAACCTCAAAAGGTTCGAATTCGTCTGATGAGAACTGTTTGTTTTGCTTGGCAGGTCAATAGCTTCACAGAGAGGAAGCTCTATACTGGGTGTTTTTTAATTGCTGGGGCTGCAGCTTCTTTTTATCTTTTTAAGTTAATTCCCTGGAGATCTGGTATACCGGTATTTGTTTGCATTGCATGTTGGTTTCTGTCTCTTTTCACATTGATGCCGGCAGAAATTCCTGACAATAATCGATTGGTGTAAGTCACTTCCACTGAATATATCCTTCCCATGATAAACAAAAGTCAAAGGTTATTGTATGAAAGTAGTTGACAGAAAGAACCTGCTGAATCTAACACACAAACTATAACCTTCAAGACTAATAAGAATGATACTTAAATTTGCCCATTGCATTTTACATGTTGAAGTTATATCTAATAATTATGCCCACCAAAGGGATATATTAACCAAAGAGACGCCTTTTTTGTTTTTCAAATGGCAAATAGTTTTCGGATGAATATGGGTAGAGTAGTAGAGGGGTATAATCATGTAGATAGATTTCTATTTTTAATTTCCATTATATTTAAAACTAAGGAATTGACTCACATCAACACATCTTTATACCTTTTCAGCTCTACTTAATTTAATCATTTTATCTTTAAATTTCTTGCATTCTGGTCTTAGCATATAGCAACATTTTGAATACCCTAATTTTCCATGATTTTCAGATGGAAACTAATATTCAAACTTGATAATGCTTTGAATTTTAAGTGCACTGTTTTATAGTTTTTGTTACAAATATTGAAATGATTTTAAGTCATGCCTCTCTGTTGTTATTTTCTAGTTTATTTAAGTGACATTGGCAATGTACGAAGGCACCTGGACTCAGGTTTCAAAAAGTTGCTTTGTGCTCTTTTTTAACCATCAAGGCTGAGATGTTTCTCGAGTCTATGTTGTATGAAAGAGCTTTTGTGCAATTTTTTTCCTTTCATTTTTCTCTTTGAGAGGTTATCCCTTTCATCGTCCCCCTTTTTAAGGAAGTGCTTTGTTTGTTGCTTTTTCTGCCTCATCATTTCTAACACATTTGGAACCCTTTCAACACTGTTAAATGTATCACATAATTATGTTTGCAGAGTTGGTAGTGGGGCTATTATTATCATTATAGGAATAGCAGCAAGGTGGCTAGATCTGCATGCTGGTGGGAGTAAGTATTGGATAAGTATATGCAATTGTGAGTTGAAAAGCCGGAAATTTTCATCTCTATTTCACTTACAGGTGCATACCACAACTTCTCTACTGTTGATTTTGTAAGTTTAATTATGTATAATATCTGACAATCCACATTTGTTGTCCATCGCTAGGCTCTTTTGGTTGCTTTATCTTCTGTCATGGTGTATTTATCAACAACACACAGAACTGAAAAGCGGGAGTTGCATGCATGGCACCAGTTGATAAATTGGTCTCTTGCTGGTATAGTTTTGATTTTTCTTTTCTTTGAGTTCCTTAGTAACATTCATTTTTCTAAGGCTGGTGCCATCCTACTGTTTTTTTTTTCCTTCTCAAAATACACAACTTCTTATATGTCAACTTCTGTTTTTTATTTTTTAATCTTTCTCTATACGTTGCTATAGCTGGTCCTTGAACTGAAACAAAACAATGTTGTTGTTTTATCATTTCCTTCATTTATTTTGAATGACATTTTTGTACATTTATAGTTGTCGTAAGTTATGAGAGATTAGTTTTCATAAGAAGGAAGCATCTTCCATCTTGTACATTTATCACCTCTCTCTACCTTCTCCCTTAGCAACTTCTTATATTTTAAAAATTTAAATTTATCTTTTAAGATTGAGATAGTTATACTATTGGCACAGTTTACCACTCGCCTTGTTTGGCTTCTCAATGAGAAATTGTCCAGCTCCACCCTGCCTTTTAGATAAATCAATCATGGATGGGGAATGGGAATTTGAAGATAGGAACTCTGACTTTGGTCAGCATAATGATTTACATTCTTTATTACTTTATGAGCTATTTTTATTATTTCTAAACACTATACAGTTTGTCATTTGATTGTTCAAGCCACTCAATATTCTGTAGTAGTCTAGAGACTCCTGAGAGTGAGTATTTACATTCTTACATGTATGTATATATGTGGTTGCTTATAAATTACTTGCGAATGAAGCAATTAAAATTGCAGATTCAATGTTGATTGATATTTGGCCATCTTTTCTTTAGGTTTTTCCATGGTTGTTCCACTGTTCTCAGAACATAGCCTTTTATCCCGACTTACTTCCATATTCCTTGGCTTTGCACCTCCATTCCTTCTCCTCTCCATTGGGTACTATCTCGTTTGCCAACCTTTTCTTTCCCTACCTGCTATTTAATCATCTTGGTGTATTGATCCATATGTTTTACTCTTTCCTTCTTGAAACCTGTGCAGATATGAAGCTATATTCTATGCGGCTCTTACTCTTGTACTTATGGCATGGATACTATTTGAAAATACACTTCTCAATTTAAAAATTGTGAATAAGTCATCAAATTCCATTAAAAATGTTACGAATAATCTCATCATTGGATCCGGCAATAGATCTTTGCAGCTATCTGATGTTAGGATCCCGTTGGTCTTTGTAAGTCTTATTATTTCCTTTTGTCTTATTTTCCTTCACACACACACACAGAGTAAAAGAAAGTTCATTTTGAGTAATAATGTTTCAGATGTTCATGTGTTTTATAACTTCCATATAACTACTCATAATTCTAATATTAATGTTTATAAAAATATATAACAGAAACTATTGGCTAAAAATTTATATGGGATATATGGTGTTTACTTTTTAAAAATAGCTTCTTGTTAATTATAACATTTACCATGAGGTAATTGTTTTTTTTCAAAAATAATCATAGCATAAAATATATACATAAAAGAAGAATTTTATTAAGGAAAAAGAGAGGAACAATGCAAAGAGACAGGAGGACAAGAGATCCTCTTTACAAAAATAAGAACTAACAAAAGGAAAAAACCATCAATAAAACAAAGCTTTCCAATCTCTCAATATGTCTCAGAGAAATCCCTCTTAAACATAAATAAGCTTTGCACCAAATTGAGAGCAAATGTAGAGTTTTTTTTCTCACAAAGCTTTTTTGCCTGGAAACCTGTTATTAAAAACACAATAATATGGTCTTATGAAATACACCAAAACACTGTGCACTGCCTTAAAGATTTGGCTACCTTTCTTGTCCCAAAGTCAGCCAAACTAGTCAACCAAAACTGATCCAAGGTTCTAAGACACTCAACACTCATCAAAGGTATCAAACAAAGTATTTCATAATAGTCAGCCACATAACGATGCAAAAACAAATGTGGGATTGATTTAGAACTTGCCCCACACGGAACACACATATCAGGGAAGAAAAGGCTTCTATAATTGGTAGCTAGCCGTTGTCAACACCAAGTTTAAAAAGGAAATTGGATTCCCAAACCGGATTGCACAAAGCACCTAGATAGTGGTATGCAACCCCGGTTGTCTCATAAGGAAGCTGAACTAATTAGCTGGAGTAAAAGGGGGGTTTTGTTGCATGAAAATTAAAATCGTAATAACAAGCAATTGAAATTAACAACTATAAGAGGAAACTAGCCTAGGGGATTCTCAAGCTAGGGGTGTTAATCATCAACATAACAAAATATCAAACGCTTACTAATCATGCAATCACACAATTAGCTAGCAATTCTCCTTAAAGTCAATCAACTGGAGGATAACACAAAGCACATACACTTAAATGATTGCAATCACAACATACAAATGTATGAACCAAATAAAATACCAATTGCCATAGTCCAACCCTCAATCAAGAATTATCTCTATTCTCTGGTTAACTAAATACTCACTAATCAATCAATTAGCATGCATTCAATCAACAAGCTAAATCAAGTATGCTTACAATTCATGCTCACATACACAAAACAACACCTAACTCAACATGCATATGAATCATAAACATGAAAAGAGAGGAAACACAGAGAAAGAGAACACCACCAAGCCTTTGCATTAAAATCAACAATGTTTCAAAACACAACCCCAGTTCTTAAATCCCTTGAGCTAGCAGAAGCACTACTCCTCAATGAAGGAGGTTACAAACAAAAAATGGAGTTAAGGGAATCAGAAATGGAAATCTGCATAAAAAATAGCTCTAACTATGAGCATCAAGTGTTCTTGATGAAGAAGAGGAAGATGAAGGAGAAGGCGAGAGGTCTAAGTCTAGGTCTCTCCTAATTTGGTAAAGACGACTCGGTTTCGTGCTTCAGAGCCTTACATCATCATCAAATTTGCTAAAAAGGGGCCTAAGTGGGTCAAAATTACAAAATTAAACTCTCAGGTTCTGTCCCGCAACGCTCGTTGCAAGGACTGATGTTCGATGCAGTGAGACCGTCTTCATTCCTGCCTAGCTCTGTCTTCCATGCTCGCTGACGAGGCCTTGCGAGGCATAATTCTTCCATCAAGCCCACTCTCTCTTTCTTCCACTTGCTCCAAGCTCTACTCCATGATGCACTCTCAGGGAAGACTCTTCAGATGACCGGACCCACTCTGGAGGACAAAGAGGTATTGTGAGAGATAGAAATCAAAATTGTGCAAAAGTCACTGAATAAAAGTCACAAAGCAAAATTGAGTGCAGGAGGGAAGATTTAAAAACTAACAAAACTTATGAAAATTAAACTAAAAAGAATGCAAAAGTATCAAGTGTAAAAGGGAAAATATTTACAAAAAGAGAGTTTATCAATAATCTCGAATGAAAGCACCAAAACCATGTCTTAAAATATATACCATTCATGTGCTTTCCAACAACTTACACTAATGGGAGAGATAGTCATGAGTCACGACATGACTTTATATGACCAATTGGTTTAGAGTTTGATACTTATTTTCCCTCATTCTTTTAAATAAAAATTAGATTTCATCACAAGGTATTATAGGCCTATGCATTGTCCATGTTTCAAGCCCAAAGAACTCGAGTGAGGAGGCGTGTTAAGAGATATGCCATACATGTCTCTACCCAATAGTTTAAGCTTGTGGGAGAGAAGATTCATGACACTATGCATACTTGAGGTGACCTCCCTTCACCAAACTTCGCATTTGGGAATCTCTCAACATTAAAATAATCTCCTACACATCAACATGGGGCACAAAGGCCACAAACATTGCTTAACTTCTCCCAAAATGAGTGCAAAGACTAGGTCCTCTCGGACCATATATGAAAGTACACCATCACTTACCCTTACAAACTCTAAAAGAGCTGAGAAACAGAAAGAGCTACTAAGGGCGTCAACTTTCTTTTCTACTCATGTCCGGAATCATCACCTTGCCTCTTGAACCAAAATATGTAAATGATTTGACCTGCCCCAATCAAAGGATTGTTGAAGGATTTAGCTAATGCCTCGATAGTGTTTATATAGATTCAGTGCCAACCAAAGTATCTATAATTATTCTCAGTTATGCATGCTAAATATTTTGCAATTTGAGTGAGATGCCATGCAGATGGTTTTATTCAACATTGCCTTCTTTGGAACGGGGAACTTTGCAAGTATTGCAAGTTTTGAGATTTCATCTGTGTATCGGTTCATTACTATATTTAGTGTAAGTGAAAGTTGAACTATTTTAATATCTAACTCATACCTTTAATCAGCATTTAAACTGATAATGTTCCCTCTCAAATGCAGCCATTTCTGATGGCAGCACTACTTATCTTCAAGTTATTTATACCCTTCATGCTTGTGATGTAAGTGTAATAGTGATTTTTTTTTTCCTGATGGCCCTATTTATAACTGTTCTATTATATTTACTTCTTTGAAACTCACCTGAAGTTGATTGGAAGAGTCCTTTTCTTTCTGATGATGCATCTCAACTAATGATATGTGGTCATCTTAATTTCTAGAGCTGTAGATTTTAACATTATTGCTTGCCACCATAATAGTTTTGAAAAAAAACTAAGGGTCAATTACAATGATCTCCCTTGAGATTTGGTGAAATTTGCCTCTGCTCTTCTCTATTTGTCCAAGTGACACTGACCTCCCATGGATATACTGCTCATTGTTCGATGGAGGAGAGGTTAGTGTAATGATTTTACAAACTCATGGGAGGTTTGTGTAATGATTTCACAAACGCAAGGATCTCCTGAGCAAATTTTACAAATAGAGGGGAGGCGGACTGAATTTCATCAAACCTCAAGGGAGGTTTGTGTAATTTACCCAAAAAATAATAAGACAACAATTTTTCTCAAGGGTAGAATTATTCGTCCTCTCTTCTGCCTGTTTGTAATTGATGATAAGTGATGGGAAGGAGGGTAATTGAATGGATTTGTAATAATGAGTGCCATTGTTTAAAAATAGAATGGAATGGAATGGAAACTAGAACTTCAAACAATGGTTGGGATTCTTAACATTCCATTTATGTCCACAGGAACTTCCAATTCGGTGAAAACTCTCTTCCATTCCTTCATTAAATATCCAAACAATTGAATGAGAACTTCATTTTTATTTCGTTATATATCATTCCATTCCAATCATCATGAAATAACCAAAGCCTTTAAGAATTGATTGTTGTTAGTCTGATCAATAACTAATTGTTTCACATTGTGCATCTTCAATATATCCAGTGCTTGCATCTAATTGTAGTTATACTGTTTCCTAAAATTGATTAGATGGAGAAATTAATGTTTCTAGGTGATAAATTCCATATTTCATCAATACTATTCACCATTTTTGTTTTAAGATTCAGCTTCTGTGTCTGACATTGTGAATCTTTTTGTATGTGTCCATCTTATATACTTGGGATGGATGAAACTGCAGATGTGTATTCAGTGCGATAACCAAACTGAACCATGTTCCAAGGTTGGGTGCTATTTTCTTGTTATATTATTCTCAGACGTGATGACCATTCACTTCTTCTTCCTGGTATACTCACCTTATTCTTTATAATTTAATTTTGTTTGCGTGCTCTTCCACTTTTCTTAAATTCTTTGATAGTAGTTCTTGATTTTTAATATTTAAATATACATGCCATCATTCAACATTACAGTAAAAAATGGCCTAGAAGTTGCTAGGTTCCTCTGTTCATTGCCATACACTAATGTCTTTCTCTTTTGTCCTTGGTTGTGAATATCTATTTATGATTCAATGTATGACTGATGGAATCGGCTTTGACTATGGCATCTATAATTTTCTCTCACTTTACATTAATGATCTGTTTTGTTATCTGTTAATGTTTTAATGTTTAGAGATATAGAATGCAATCTTTGTTGAAAAATTCAAAAGAAAAAATGGTTTGAAAGAGAGACAGAAAAGGAGACAGTGTAAACACATTGGAAGATGGAGAACATTTCTCTTTGTCCATTTAAAGGAAAGAATATTCAAACTGTATAGTTGTCAAATAATTATGAATTTAATTCTTTTTATCCAAAAAATGATGGATTTAATTCATATACAATAAAAACATTTATATAGATATTCAACCATGATTGGTCAACAGTGTAAATTCAGTGCATCAAAATTAAACTTATTAATGATTCCATAATGAAACACCTATTTATCCCTACTTTATCACTCAGTTTACTGTCAATACTTGGATTAATTATTGCTACATAATTTATATCTACGCTGAGTATCCTTCAAAGGTATGGATTTCTGTTATATGTGGACAGGTAATGCTGTGCTTGTTCAGTCCTGATGCTAATTCATGGTAGCGTGATATGACCATGTTGTTAATTTGTTATCAATCCTTGTGTTTTGATCAATATTTCCTAGTTTAATTCCTGAAATGTGAAGTTTTTCATACAATAAAATGGCCGAGTCTCAACTCTCACCGCTTGTTGGCTTTACACATTGGATATAATCATTTAGTAATTGTAATGCCTCTGGAAATTGTATTTGAAAGCATGTTCTGAATTTGAGCTGATGGTTGGCAGGTTCGGAATACTGGAAGTTGGATGGAGATCGGTAATAGTATCAGTCATTTTGGTATCATGAGTGCCCAAGTTGTTTTTGTTCTTTTACTATTTGCCCTCACAAATACGTACACAAAGACATCCACTGTAATTCAGCAATACCATCTGCGCGTAAGGCAAATTAGGCTGCATTAGTGAGAGATATATGGCCCAAAAATGAGCTACCTTATCATCACGGCAATGACTCTACACACTCTTGTTGGCGGCTTGGACGATTTTTGGTATCGAACCCCTCTAGCTTTCATTTGTGTTACCTCCAGAATTGAACCGACATTCCCTGTGTTCACTGACCTTCATACATCTGGGGTTGAAATTTTGTCGTGTTAACAGATTTGTTTAATATATTTGTACTCCCTCCGAATTATATGAACCACAACTGAGATTGGAGAATAGTGATGAGAAACTAAGGTAAACGGTATCGAAGCAATCATGCCTTAGCCCAGATAAGGAATCAAGAACTTTCAAATTTATTTATTTATTTATATCAATCACATACTGCACCTTGATATTGGGTTCTACTGAGCTTAGCACAGTCCAGGTCTGGGTGATCTCATTGCACTTGCTTTGCCTGACCTAAAAGCAACTGAAATAGATTTTCTTTTCCGGTGTCTTGTTACTCTACGCAATGTAACTTTGTCATACCATTCCTTCTCCCTTCATATATGAGTGAGGTTATGTCATGAGAAGCTACTTTCGCCGTTACTCGGGACAGTTTTCAAAGCGAGCCAATTCTGTGATGAACCAATTTAACTATGGTGCATGGTGCAACAAGTGAAATAGAAGCGGTCTATCTTGTAGTCTATATCGATTTAAGCCGTTCAATTTTTATCAATGGCAGAGATTAATAGGGAGTACCCATATAATCTTTTTAGAAGTGATCAAATGACGGAAAACAATAGTATCGGTGTACGCTTCCTTACATAAGTTTAGGTAGCAAAATTCTTAAGAGCACAAACGATATAAAGTAGCTAGGGAAAATTATATGAACCTCCCATGTGTTTCTTTATAATTACACTTACTTTGAGTTTCTAAGATGATCCCTTATTGTTTGGAAATCAGAAACTGGAATAGAGTTACCTGATGCAACTTTGGTTATGTCTTTGGTTGATGGAATGAGCTGCAATTCTTTGACGTGAGGACCATAGATCTTGATTGCTTCTTGGACCTCCAAAGTGATACAAGAAAATGAAGGATACCTGACTTAAAGATGCTCAAATCAATTCGAATACGAGAGGTTTAGGGTTTTTTTTTGGTTTAGAGTGTGTACCTTTGTTAGGAGTTCTAGATCTACTTAAGATTAATAGTTTTGTGCCTTATTTTGACCTTGGAATCCTATTGGCCTCCCCTTTGAGCTAGGCATTGGGCCATCGTAGCATACTAAAGAAATAGGGTTTGAAATATCCATTTACTCCATAACATTGCCCCCTTAACTAGGACATACTGGCTTCACCATTCTACTCTGAACTTACAAATTGATTGACTCAAAACCTGGAGCACTTGCTAGGTTCACGAGTCACCTTTGAATACCTCTCGTTTCCCCAAATGGCATGAGTTTGTAAAAGCTCATGTTCCACCTAAAATGTGATGCATTGGATGGCGACGCTTCTCTTCTAGCAACTTTATCATTTCAAATTATGCAAAATGTCCTTCTTTCCCTTGCTTTTTTTTGTGCGAAATAACACATCGATCTTTGCATATTTCAACCTTCTCCTTCTTCGTTTTAAATCCTCATCCTCCCTTCACTTTCTTGCAAGGGAGTTGTTATAAATGGGAAAATATTTAATAATATCTTTGCTATATCTTAGTATATTTTATATCATATCCTAGATTGATTTAGGTTGATTTTATCATTGTATTTATATTTTATCTTTGCCTTATAAATAGGATTACCTCATTGTATATCATGTGAAACCCTAACTTTCACACAATATGCCTAGTACGCATAATGGTTAATCGTTAGTTGTTACTTTTTTGTCTAGAACTTTACTTGGTTTTAAACTTTGAAAATAAGTCTACGAAACTATGACCCATTTTTTTGAAAGACCAAACTAAGAGCCGTTCACGTATATAAATTATAGCGCTTAAGTATTCATCATATAATACGTAATAATAGTACTTCTCATAAATGTATTTTAACCATCTGTCACATAACATATATGCAAAATCAAGTAAAGTATACATAAATCTTAAATATCATCATAGCATAATCATTAACCTGAAATATCATGTCATATAATAATAATATAGAGGCATTCTACAAGTATAATACCATAACAAATATACCGAGCCCACCTGGAGAGTTTGAGCATATAATAATTCAAAAGCTAAGCATAACTATGATGTAGCTAAACCTATCGTGAGTGCATGTCTACCAAAAACCTTATGAACGTGCTTGAAGATGACAACCTCTAAGCAACTCAAATAGGTGGGTTATATCCCCACTTCGAGTGTGCCATTTCATTTCGATCCATAGCACAACTCCCATGCCACGATTATCTCAGGCAAGTTCATGGACATCGCCATCAACCTTGTTGAACGAAGATGGAAGAAAGATGGGAGTGAGAAACTTATATAAGTAAGGTTCATGTGTTTTTCTTCTGACACAAGTGCCATTGTAACACCCTAATATTTAACCCCATACGCCTAGGACGTATTCAAGATTAATTATTAGTTATTACTTCTCTTTAAATTCATTTACAAAATACTTAGCGGAAAATAATATATGTAATTTTTTTTTTTGAAATGATTCATATAAAACAAAGTGCGAGCCTTTACGTGTAACATAAATACAACGTGAAGCGGAAGAATACATAAAACATTCAGAACATAAACATTAAAGAGCACATCCATTAAGAAAACATTCCTATCACATTAATTAACATAGTTTAGTACAATACTAGATAATAGAATATAATAGAAACATAAAGTCTTACCCATACTAGTGGACTTGGATAATAACAGTAAAATAAGAACATAAGACAAATACATGAAACAACCCCAAAGATACTCCCCTCGAAAACAACCCTCCTCTAAACCTAGACAACGCAAATCCTTGACGAAGATATGTAGCTACGAAACAGAAGCCTTGGATGTGGCCCATCGAAGAGGGACGTGGGCATGCGAATCAGGAGAGCGACGTGACCACCTCCGAGGGCGCCTCCGGGCTCAACGCACGCGCCTGCACAGGCCTTGGGAGACTACATCCTTGCTACCCCATCGATAGCCAAGGCACCGAAGGGGCGGAATCTTCCAGACGGATCAGCGCTAGTCCTCCTATAGGTCTCTCCGCAGCGGCGCACGAGGGATACGACTCCTGATGGTCACGCAAATGAGGACGATGGTCGGCACGGTTCTGCTCGTCACCTGGTCGCGTCCTCTCAAAAATCATGTCGCGCCAAGGGGGAGGTCAGTGAATCTGAAGCTGGAGACTGGAAAGGCAAAGGGCGTCCCATGTATGCAAAAATGCGTATAGCACAACGACCCTCGAAGTGGTAGGACTGATGATCCGGATCATAGTGCACCTCCCACTGTGCGTCAACAAAAATCACGAACGACGCCATCGATGTCTGAAGACGTAACGGAAGAAAGAGAGAGGGGTGAGAATCTTGCTAAAGAATCTAGGAGGGAAATCCTCTATCCTAGTGTCATCGTTTACGTCCCAGGAACCTTGGGTTTATTATGAAAAGGTTAAGCATGCATAGGTTCATTATGAGGTTTTTACAAAGATATTTATCCAAGGTCCATGTCTTTTATAATGATTCTTAATGCATGTATGCAACATAATAGTTCATGGATGCATGACAGGACTTTAGATAAATCAAACAATTATCAAACAACATATAAGTGGCATGTAACTTTCTCTTGAACATCTTTCCTTTCTCATACTTGTGACACCATTCATAATAGTAACCGCACCCTTTAACTAGGCTATGAGCTCATACCTTAACTAGTCGTCACTAGTTCTTACTTATCCTCTTGATAAGCGAATAATAAACATAATCATATTCATCATAATCCCGACTCCAGAGTACGGGTAGGGGCCTAAGGATCACCCATCATGAGACTTTTTCCTTCTTCGAAACGCATCGACTTGTTAAGACCAGAGCTTTGTCCGCTTTGGCAGGCTAATGTCTATGCCCTCACGGTTTTACCTCCTCACCATAGCAGGAGAAGTACGTCTCTGTGTCACCTTAAACATCATATATTTTTCCTTCTTCGAAACGCATCGACTTGTTAAGACCAGCGACTTTGTTCGCTTTGGCAGGCTAATGCCTATGCCCTCACGTTTTACCTTCCTTATTCCTAGTAGGGAAGTACGTCTCGACATATCATCATTAAACATCATTTTTCTCAAAAACTTTCTTATGTCCCTCAAATTTGACAGAAATTCGCGGCATAGCTACTCTCCAATTTCCTCAAATTGAGTCATGCCACATAATTCAGTCACAATGCATCATTTTCATGGAACTTTCTCAAATCAATAACTTTCTAGTTCACATGAGCATATTTCTCAATTTCATTCATATTTCGAAACCTTATGCATCTTCAATACAACATTTCATCATTTCACCAAATCAAATCATACACATAAAGTTTCATGCTCAAGGAACTAACATAATCACATCATCATAAGTGTGCTCGAGGTTCATCATCATAATGATATCTTCCCACCTATCTCATAGTATCTTATGCTTTGACCCTTACGGGCCTTAAACTTGTATTTGCATCTTTATTACCCTCAAGAGGTTAACACTTAGTCTGTTCTATAAGATTTGAACTCACTAAAATTCCATAGGATTTGCACATGAAAAGGAGAAAATATTATTTGCTTAAGGGTCTAGAATTTTCCATTCGTGACCCTTTTTAAGATCCGTCTTCGCCTAAGGCTCCATAATCAATTCCTAGACCAATTATGAGAGATTCCTAGGCATGTTCTCTAAGTCATAAACCATTTTAATCTCTAATCATCACCTTATCATTTATGAAGGGATTTTGTACATGTCTTACTAATTATGAATCATTTATCCTTAATTAATCATGCTAGAACAGATTTGCATTTCTATGCATTAAGGTGTTCTAGAATTCTCATCTCTAATCCCTTTCAAGTTACTTATTCTTTTCTAACTTTTCTAAATCGATTCCTTGCTTCACTCAACATAGCTTTACACATTTTAGCACCTTAGACATCATTTATACAGGAGCCAAACATGAGGCAGAACCAAAATCATAAGCCCATAAAATCACATAATCTCTTGAGTTGAAATGCATATAAGTTGCTAGTTTTCTCTTGGACATTTTCAGGAACAAAAGGTGTTCTGTAATCATTACATGTTCCTAGTAATCGATTACCAGGAGCTCAATTTATTCTGGGTTTCAAACAACTGGTAATCGATTACATACAATGGTAATCGATTACTTAGGTTAAATCGTTTGAAAAATAAAGAAACACAAGAGTAATCGATTACACTATAAGGTAATCGATTACAGGGTTTCAGACAGGTTATGGGCATGAAGAAACTGGTAATCATTACACTGCCTCTGGTAATCGATTAAGAACCAAAAGTCCTTGGAAAACCCTTATGGTAATCGATTACATGGATGGTAATCGATTACCAGAACCTCCCAAATTTGAGAAAACATGATTTTTGACACATTCAAACTATTTAAACACCTTGAGACCTCATAAAACTTTTAACATTTTCTTGAAATCATTCATGCATTTTACAAAATCAAACCATTATTGAATCATACTAAAACTCATCCATTTCTTTTTTACTAGAGTTCCCTTTTTAGGATACTTAGGGCAAGTCTTTGAGCTCTAGAATATTTAGGTGATAACATAATCTTAAACATGCTATGCACTTTATTTTACTCTTCATTAGAAAGTAAAGTGAGAGCATAAAATAAATATGAGATGCAACTTCATTATTATCTTTAAGGATTAAGTGATGACTTGAAATATAAACATGAAATGCAAGCTTGGGAATTTAAATATGGTAATGCAAGTTCATTCATTTATTCTTGTGAAATTAGTGATGGCATCAAAATAAACATGAGATGCAAGACATAAATTTAAACATGAATGCAACTTGTTTTTATCTTAACTAGAGCTCTTACAAGACTTTTGGAGGAACATAAACCTTAACCCATTATGTATCTAAGTTCAACACTTTGTCTAAACAAAATTACAAGGGCGAAGTCATATTCTTTATTTTATTGCTCATGGGCTTCAATCTAGAGTAAAACTCTTAGAACGCCGACCAACTTTAAGGTTGGCAAGGGTAAGCTTAGAGCTTTTGAAATCATGTGATTAATTTTTTTTTAACAAAATTTTGTGATCTACTTTACATTTTTAGCAAACTTTGTTCAAACCAAAGCAAAGGAAACCAAAATCATGAAAGGAAAGGAAAGAGAACCATAAACTTTATCAGGAAAGAAAGAAATTAAGGCATGTATGGTCCAAGACCAAGTTGTTTCAAGCTTTAGAGGTTTCTCACATGACAACAACAAGTCATTATCTTGAAACCTCATCATCAAGCTCATGTTTTCTTTATGAAAGGGCCTCTTGGCGAAAAAGAAAGGGAAGGGAAAGAGTTTGAAACCAAGAGAAAAACTAGAACTTTCTTAAAAACACAAGCAAAAACATTAAAACAACACCTCTACCTAAAGAAGTCTTGAAGAGAGGATGGAAAGCTTTGTTTCTTGAGAGGAAAAGAAAGAAATTCTTCTTGAACTCTTGCTGAAAATTCGGCCAAGGAGGAGGGAAGGTTCTTTGTGTTTTGGGAAGAAAGTTTAAAGCTTGCTCAAATGTGTAAACATTCAAAGGGCTTTCAAACTCATCTATTTATAAAAGAATGAAAGCTTGTGGATGGCTTGGGAGGAGGAAGGGTGACCGGCCAAATGAGAGGAGAGAAGGGAAAATATCTCTTGGCCAAGGCATGGTCTTAGGCATGTTGGGCATGGGCAAGGTATGGGCAAATATGGCCTAAGGCATGGGCTTGGAGTGCAACAAAAATCAACATGTGGCACCATTTTAGGGGAGTTTCGGCCAACCTCATCAGCCAAGGGGGGAAATTTTGTTCATGTAATTGTGGTTTAAGGATGTGTTTAAGTGTGTTTTTGATTAGGCTTTTGATTAGGAGTTTGTAAGCAAGTGTTTAGGTGAGAAATGGTTAATTAAGGTGGTTCAAGACTTGATTAGGAGGGTAATCTTACTAGATTAGTAATTTAAAATAATTCTTTTGGTCAAATGAGGTATGGCACAATTCCTTAATTTAAGGAATTGGAGAGAGAAACACTATTCAAGATTCCATGACTAGGAATCTTGAATTAAAGGATGCAATTAGAGTTTATCTAAGCAATCTTAGGTTCTAATTAACCTTAATAAATCATTTTGACTCTAGATTAATTATCAAAATAAATTAATCTTCGATTAGAGCCTAATATTGCTTAGGTTTGCTTAATTGTGTCATTAGGCTTACTGTACAGTTCTAGGGCAAAATGGTAATTTTGCCCTAAAACTGCCCGGGACCTTCCGGCTCAACTAAACATCAAACATTGCTCATAAACATCATTCTAAACTTCTGGAAAAGTTCGAGCTCAAACGGCACCTTTTACCCGTGTAGAACACAGGAGGGTATTTTGGTCATTTTGAGCCGAAAGTTTAGAAAACGAGATTTTCACCTTGAATATCATTCATAACAACATAATCCCCTTTAAACATCGAGTTGACCCATTCTAGGGTTGCCAGGCAACTGTCCTTTAATTTGGGAAATGACCTCAGGGCATTTCGGTCATTTGTACTTTAACAACAGTAAAGGTGACAGCCATCATCATCGTCTTAGAATCTTGGGTTTCATTATGAAAATAGTGGACATAAATAAGGTTCGTTTATTAAGTTTCAAATACCATTAGCAGGTCCCTCATACATGAATCTTAATGTTATGGCATGCACCATACCATATTATGGATGCATGTCAATACCTTATGCAACATTCCAACATATACTGACATAATATAGAAGCATAAGAAACATGAACAACCATGGCACTTTCCTCTTTTCCTTTCTTAGGTGACTTAGCTTTCTTAATCTTTCATAAGGGCCACCCTAATACTCTTTTCCTTTTGAGAGTTCTAAGGCTATAAGCTTATACTAGCTAGTCATTAGCCTACACTCATCTAACTTGATAAGCTATTTTCCCGACTCCTGAGAGTGCGATAGGGGCTTGGATTACCTTTCATAACCATTAATTCTTGGAGTTTGAAGGATCACCTTTGGATCACCTCCTATAACTATTAATTCTTGGAGTCTGAGGATCATCTCCATGTATCTTATGTCACCTTTAATCGTAGCATATCATTTAGAGATGCAAACATTAGCATATAATCATAGCCATCATCATAACTTATTATTCAACATTTTCATGCTACAACTTCATAATTTTTCTAAGTCCACAAATTTGGCGAAAATTGGCAACATAACGAACGGACGAGTTTCCCAAATTTGCTTCCTATCATATAACATATCCATCGTGCATCTCAATTAATCATTCATAATCACAACATGCCACAAAATATCATATCATTGATCACATAAGTATGCATCTCATTTCGCATATATTAAGCATGTTATCATCAACATTGAAATGTAAACATGCTCCTACCAATGCCAAAATCAAGGACCAGACAAGCTAATCATATGCCATGCTAACAGTATATATGTACAATATAGGAATAATCACTTGCATAATTCAAGAATCAAGCATGTCTAGTCATCAATACATAATTTCGCATAATCACTTCAAGTCATATAATTTTCAAACAATTCATATGAACATAGCTTTCATAACATATCATTCACATCAATATCATCAACACTTTTCTCAAAACTAATAATTTTCAAAATTAATTTACACTTTTAAGAGACCATATCACTTTAGAAACCATTTAAAATAATCATAAAAACCATTTTGGCAATTGGCCAATTTTATTAGATTTTAGGGGTCAAAGTGCAAAGTTTCACTTTTTGACACTTAGTAAGTGTTAACACTTCAAAAAATTATTCTTAACATCATAAATGGTATTTTGAACACATAGACATGTTCAAAACCACTATTAACTCTAATTGAACTCATTTGGCCAAAATTCTCATTTTGAGAAGTTCAAGGTATAACTTTCTGCATTTACAAAACTATTCAATCTAACATTTGTAATTATCTTTTTAGGCACCTAGGATGCTAAAAATAAGTTTTACAATAATTATTAACATTTTTAAACCCCATGAATAGTATCAAAGTGAAACAATGATAACGGTGGCAAAATTGAAAATATGAAAAGTTTGGGAAATTACATTTTTGTCTTTTTCTAGTTACTAATTTTTCCCAAAAGCTATTCTAAGACATTTAAAACACTTGAAATCATTTTATCCCTTTAAGAAATTAAGTATTACCATTCAAACAGTGAAAAACTTAAAATTTCATTAATAAGGTTCTGTTTACTTAAAAATCATTTTTGCCCTTTTGGGCTTCTAACTCTTTCAAAATTTCTTTGTATATTTTAGACACCATTTAGTTTTAAAATAAAATAAAACCAACTTCAAACCCATTGTCCATGCTTGGTTGAAATATATACATATATATGCATCATGATAAAATTTCTATTTAAGACAAAAAGGGGATGGGGGAACTCCTGAACATTAGAGACATAGGTGATGACTAGAATTATAATCTTATGCAAGATCATTTAAG
>JAMLFY010000023.1:1624252-1797252 GCA_030441495.1 Dalbergia oliveri
GATGTTAATATGAGATTGTCTATGAGAATATATGAAATTATTTGTTGTTAGTTATGAGATTTTATAACATGTCTACTATATAAATATGAGATTTTACATAAGATTTTATACTGCTGGCTATAAGATTATTATTGCATGTATGCATAAATGTAAGATTTTACATGAACTTTTTAAACACTTATGGCAATGATGAAATTAGCAATGAAAGTCTAAAAATAAATTAAGTTTGAATGATGAAAGTCCTAAAAGTGAACAGCTCATGGTTATCACCTATATCCTGGATTAATACATGGAAAAACCAAAAAGGTTGTGATGGCAAGCCACAAGTCTTTATATAGTTAATACCCTTGGGATGATTACTAGCATTGATGCAATTCATCCTATGAGTAATTGTGAAATATTCTAATGAAGAGGAAAAGGAACATACAAGGCAATAGGACGACCCAGAAGGGACCTTGAAGGTATGGTGCCTTAACCCTTTCACCACGTTGGTTTGACCTCCAAGTATTATCATTATTATGGTCAATTTAATAAAGTAAGGAAATGAGAATGGAATGAAGGAAAGATATTGATCACAAACACGTAAATGTTGAGGATGAATAATCATGAAATGTATGCATCTTCTAAATTATTATTGCCCATTAATGATTCTATATGATATGCTTGGATGCATGCTTGATAAAGGACTAAATGGATAATTCACTTATTGTTATAAGTGTAGTTTAAAAGCAATTGCACTTTGGCTAATTATGTTTACGAAAATCTAGTAATTGAACCATTTATATGTCTATTTTATATATAAACTTGGAAGTGACTGAGCAATAACGATGACACATTTAGTGCAAGTAGGAACTCCTCCTTGAGAAATCTCGCAATTTCTCACTCCTATGTTTCTTTTATGTTGTATTACTAAGACAAATGAGTCCACTTGAAGCAGCAACGGGAGTTATTAAGTTAAGGAAGGGATGAGGCAGCATGTTAAAACTGGACTTCTAGGAATAACACTCAGTTTTAGTTATTTTATAGTTGCGAGATAGACTAGTAGTAGTAGAATTTATATTGTTATTTGTAAGAACTTATCACTATGGTATATGCCTTAGTATGACTCATGTATTAAGTAGTTATATTTCAGCTTATGTGATGGTAATTTTACATTTAGTCCCTTATTCTACATATTTAAATTAAGTAAGTGCGTAAAATAACTTTGATTGTCATTTACATAAGTGCTATGTATTTCACTTTCTCACTCCTGGCTTAGGCTTAGAAAAGTAATTTATAAAAGTAAAAAAGTTATCCATTATTTTCTAAGTTAATTTTAAAAGAAAATGAACGCAAGGCATAAGTGACAACTAATAGAATCCAAATACAAACTAAGCATAGTTCTGTACCTTAGGTGTTACATTCAAGATGTGGAGTCTCCCTTTATCAAAGGTGGACCTTATGACTAAGAAAGATGTTGATGACAATGACAAAGAAAGATTTGTCAAACTTTCCTTTCAGACCAAGGTATGCTTAACAATTACCTTTGTAAGAAATGTTATATTTCAAACATTCACTCCTAAATTTTATCCTTAGTTCGACAGCGTGTTCATTTTGATTATGGGTAAAATAATTAACCTTGATGAAGACATTCATCAAAGCCATGGCAGACAAGGGAGATTTGATCATTTTGAAAGATGATTATACTCGGACTGCATTATAGGTCCCCAAAACATTGGAATAATGAAATGGTTATGACAAGGTTCCTCTACAACTACAAGATTTGTCAATCCAATTGTTTAAACCTCATTTGAAAGCTCCCATCTTGACCACTTTCTACCTATTCTTGAAGGTGAAAAAGAAGATGATAATGACAAGTTTGACATGGGCTTTCTTAACACTTTGAACTAAGCCCATATTAGATTCATTGTTGTCAAGGACACCATCTATATTAAAGCCAGAAGTGTAAAAAAGACTTCCACTCGGTGCAACTGAAATGTTGAAGAGTCCACTCTTAACCTGAGATACTCCTACACTATCTTGATTTCCCAATTTATCAACATTCTTCTATCCAAATTTGTGGAATCACCCATTTGAAGTTTTTGTCATGGACAGTAACTTAAAATAAACTTGGAAGCTACTTTTTTCTTGTCTTAGGCCACTCTAGCAAACAAACACATTTACTTGGTGAGTTCTTTAAGAAATTTCATTTTTTCTCTTTTGATTCTTTGGCTTTGATATCAAATAGTGCATTAGAGTATAGACAAAAAAGTTCTGAAAATCTACAAACTGGTTCTTAAAACATTGAGAACTTAAAAAGCTAAAAAAGACTCAGGTGATTGAAACTTTTTCAACATGGCAAGTCTTGTGAAAATGAAACTGGTTAAAGAAGATTCAAAGCCTTTAAGCTTCAACTTAAGACTTGACAACCAATAAGGACAATCTTCCCAAAGTCCTAAGAAAAGGAAAACAACATTTGGGTAAAGTTTGATAAGAAAATTGAGAAGATGACTAAGGAAGAAGTGCCAATAAATTGTTTGAGGAAGACAATTTAGCCCTTGAAAAGGCTGAGTGGAACAAAGAGTAACTTGGACTTCACAAGATTTGAAGTTGAAGCCAATAGCTTTCTTCCATGATTTGTCTTTTTGTTTTAGCATTTTGATTACTCGTTGCGTTGAGCTTGTTTTGGTTTTTTTTATATTTTAAATACTCGTTTGGTCAATCTTAAACAATTTGCTTTTTTTGTTTTTAAACTACATTGGAATTATATCATCGACATGCGCATTGTCATTTGTCTATTTTAACTTGATGATTGTCATTTTCTATGCCTTTAGATATTTGCCATTAATCGATGCTATTCTTTGTCCATTGTCAATACTGACTAGGCTATAAGCATTCCCAAAAATTTTTTTGTCAACTCTAAAAAGGCCTTCCTAATTTAGGGACCATTTGTGAAGTATTCTTCAACTTCTTCAAAAGGCAGTGTGGCTTTCCAATCCAAATCTCCAACAATGAAGACTTTGTTTTTCACATGACGATTATAATACTTTGTCATTGCTTCTTTTTGTTGTATTATGTTTTCTAACGATAATTCAGTCTTGCTCTAAGTCATTTAACTCATCAAACAAAGATTTCCAATAATCGATAGTTTGTCATTCTTCCTTGTCTTGGAACCCGTACATATTGAAAATTAATTTTGATAGGCAAGACCATCATGCCCATAAACAAGTCTATAAGGAGTTGTTCATTATCAAACCTTTGGGCAAAGTGTGTAATCAGGATTTTTAGCTATGTACAAATGACTAAAATGTACAGTTTTGAGGTCATTTTACCCAAAAAATGAGGATCGCGTCCCGGCCATCCTGAGGGATGTTTTGATGGGGATTATATGTGTTATGTGGTAATAGAGCAGAAGAATCTCATTTTTTGAGTTTCGATGCTCAAAATTTCCCAAAAATGCCCATGTGGTGCTTTGTCACCGATTTGCGTGCCATTCAGTACGGACTTCACCCAAAGATTTTAAAGGATGTTTTTAAGCAATGTTTTATGACAGGTTAAGCCCGGGTAGCCCCGGGTAGTTTTTGTGAAAAAATTACCGTTTTGCCCTTAGCTATGTGCATTTTGAGCCTAATGAATATTATTAGCAAACTACGTAATAGGCTCTAATCAAAGATTAGTAAATTCTAAATACTAATGTAAGACCAAAATAATTAATTAAGGTTAATTAAACCTAAGATTACTTAGAGAAAACCCAAAATCCATTTTCTTATTTTAGACATTATGTCATATTTTCATGAAATAGTAAGATTCCAATCAATTTTCCTTAAATCATGAAAGATGTTCATGATGAGTTCCTCCCTAATGAAGGTGGATTTGCATCGTATGCAAGATCACTCTTTAATCTTGTCTTGAACCACCTTAATTACCCATTTTCTCACCTAAACACTTACTTACAACTCCTAATCCATGGCCTAACCAAATTAACTCTAAACCAGCATGTAAACCAACATTAAAATGAGATTTTCTTTCCTCTAAATGCTCCTAAACCAATCAGCCACTTCCCCCCTAATTCACCACATGTTGATTAATTTACACATACAAAAGAACCATACTCTAAGTCATACCTTGGACCATGCTTCAACCCATACCTAGCCTTACCCTTGAATGACACTTAGAAAAGATATTTTTCTCTCCTTATGGCTGCAAAAAGTGTAGCCCTTTCACCCATTTAGATCCACACAATTTCATTTTTCAACCTATAATATATATATAGCAATGTGTAGAGAAATGTCACACTTTTACCACTAGTTTTTTTGCTTGGTTTGTCAAAAAAAGCTTCTAGTTTTCTCTCAACTCCAAGCTCTTCACCACCAGAAAATCTTCCACCACGCAAGCCACTAAGAAGATTTTTGTCTTCTTAATTCAGAGCAAAGAAACAAGCTTTCTTCCTTTGCAAGACAACATTATGGTAGGGATTTGTTTGAGTTTTCTTCTTCTATCTTCTTCTCTTTTCTTTTTCAATTTTGATGAGAAATAAAATAAAATGAGTTGTTGCTATTGTTGTTGTTGTTGTTGTTGTTGTTATTGTTGAATCTTCTCTTTTTCCTTCTTTTATTTCGGTATTTAATCTTGGATAATGTAAAGAGCCATGGACTTAATGATAAAGATATTGATGTTGGTTGTAAGACCATCATTTGCTTGACCTCAGAGCCCAAGTTTTAGTTTATTTTTGTTGGTTTTAAAGAATGGTGAAGATGAAATGTTGTTGGCTCTTGTGAAATGTTTTCTTTCTTTTTTGATGATCAAGGCCATAGCTTGATGATGAAGGTTTCTTAATGTTGGTTGTTTTTAAAACATCATGTGTTGAACCTTAAAGCTAGAGGCTTGATTTTTGGTTTTACAGAGTATGGAAAATGGTTTATTATTGGCTGTCTTTGTTTGGTTTTTCTTTGAGCTTGATGATGAGTCTAGACAAAAAAGGTTCTTGGAGCCATGGTGTCAAGAGACTCTAAAGCTCACTTCCATTTGGTTAAGGTAAGACTGGGGTTGAAAGTTGATTCTTTAAAGTCTTGAAATGAGCTCTAGCAAGATAAAGAAATGAACTTGCATCATGTTTATATTTCCTTGCCTAGCATATTTACTTCCAAGTTATCACTTAATAACTAATCTCAAAGCCTATCTGAACCTTAAAGTTGAGATGTGATAAGAGTAAATACTCTAAGAGGCCTAGAGACCTGAATAAAAAAATGGACTTCATTCATGTTTATATTTCCTTGTATAACATATTAAGTTTCAAGCCATCACCTAATAATGGTAAAGATCTAAATAAGGCTTGCATAGCATGTTATCTTTATCATCACTTAAATTCCTAGAGTTCAAAAGACTTGCCTTTATATAAATGAGAGGAAATTTTAACCATGGCTAATGGATGTGCCTTAGTCATGATACAATGTTGGTTTTGACTTATAAAGATGTGAAAATGTTAGAAGAATGTTAGAAAGATGTTTTAAAATGGTCTTGAGGTGTTATAGTAACCTAGAATGTATTAAAACCTTAATTTCTCAAAATTAAAGGTTTACAGTACATCTTACCGCCATGTAATTGATTCCGGGCATTATTTGAAAGATTTTAGTTCTTCATCATCGATTTCCAGTTCATGTCATGGATTACCAAGGGTGTTTATACGGAACTAGTTTTGGCTTTGGTAATCGTACCATTAAGATTACTAGTCATGTAATCGATTACCATGGTGTTCTTCATTCCCAAAACAAGTGTTTGGTTCTCATTCATCGATTAGTTTATGTAATCGATTACCATGATGTTCTTCATGCCCAGAATCATTTGGTTTACATCATTAAACCCAGCACCCAAATGTTTAAATAATCATTTTCTAAGCAAGATCAAGTGGATTGATGACCTAGGTGATTGATTTGTTTGAATAATAATTTTTAGAATGTTATATACATATATTCTTATTAAGCATAGCATATGCATTAACTAATTTCTGGTCCTTGATTTTTACGGCATAATGATAGAGCATGTTTTTGCTTTAAGTTTCATTAAATATTATGCTTTATGAATTTATGCAAAGGAATGTGATGCTTGCCTATGTGCTTTATGATATGATGTTTTATGGCATGTTGCAATTATGAATGATTGATTGAGATGCATGTTTGGATGTCTGGATAAAAGCAAATTTGGGAATCTCTTCAAGGATAATGCTATAAAGTTTCTGCCAAATTTGTTGACTTAGAAAATCATTGAAACTTTGAGCATGAAATGAGGAATGATAAAGTTGCATACTCATGATAAGAAATGATGTGTTTCCAGTTCTATTACCCCATGTAAAATCTACGACGGCTAGTTCAGATTAAGCTTCATCCTAATGATAAATAAAGAGATTGGTAACCATGGAAATAAGAGGAAGGGTGGAACGGTGGCTTTTGGTGACCATGTGCGAGGATGGAAAAGAACTTGAAAGTTCAATTATGAAAAGTAAAGGAAAGAGGCCTATATACATATGTTGCATTATTATCCATTGGTACATTTAATCATGTGACAAGTGCTATTTACATGTGTTGGTTATGCTTTTAATGTATTACCATGAATACATGAGATATCTGTTACATTCATATCATTAAGACCCATGTTAAAAGACACTCACTTCGGATAATGAGTTAAACTTCAAAATGGAAATCTTACACATGCACACCTCTTTCATAATAAAAACCAAAGTGGCTGGGGATGATGACGACGACACTTGTGTTAAAGCCAGGGAGCCCTCAAAGAATCTTGAATAAAGTTTCTCATCCCTTTTCTTTCTTCTATGTCGTCTCAGACATGAATGATGTTTAAATGTTCGTGATTCTCCTTTAAGAGCGCGGGTTAAAGAGGTAGCGCCATTTACCAATTAAGAGTTCAAGTGGAAACGTGAAGACTAATATAGTTTGTACGTTATATTTAGTTTTAGGCTAGTGTATGTTCGACCTTGATTGTTGTGTTTAGTATCTTAAGGTGTCCTTATGTTTATAGGACATCACTATTATGTTATGATTATGGCATGTTAATATGATGCGTGTTATGATTATTCTATGGTTTTCTATGTGCTATGATGAAGTGTATATGATTGCTATGTCTTATGTGTATTAATCGGTATCTATGCCATGCGAGCTCGCATTTTAAGTTTTAAGTTCAAAATAAAAATTTAGTCATATTTTATTACTCGTATTTAAAGAAAAATAAATCAAGTTCTGAGACAAAGATGTAACGACTAATAATTAACCGGAATATGACTGAGCGTATTAAGTTAAAAGTTAGGGTGTTACAAAGTGCAATAAGCCCAAAATTTGTTTAAGTGTGTTATGCTAATTATGAGGTTGTCGACCTATATGCTTAATCAATGCAATGATATTCTTATTCAATGCTTCAACTTGACCATTAGTGTAACACCCTAATAATTAACCCAATACACCTAGGTTGTATCTGATTAATTACTAGACTTTACTCTTTGCTTCAGTTCTTTCATCATACTTTGAAAATACTTAGTGAAATTACGAGCCATTTTTTTAAAACATAATTGAAAACGTGAGCCGCACATAACGTGAACAATAATCGAAATAAAGCGAATAACGTGCAGATATAGCATAAAAAAAAACACATCATATTGGCTCCATCATATAACATCCATAATTACATAACACATAGATAGTTTGCCTACCAACAGAAGAAGACTAGGTGTAGGCAATCTAACAAAACATAAATAATATATGGATGGAAGGACATCCATTAATGGCACCTAGTAATAACACTCCAAGGATAGGGATAGATATTTGAAATATACAAGTGAAACTAGCAGGATCAAGTTCAGCTACCGGTGAAAGCCTCAATGTGATTTGAACGCTTCCTTTATTTTCTGAAGACGAGATGGAAAGAAAAATAGAGGGAGTGAGAAACTTAAAAAAGAATCTCAGTAGGTACTCACCTCATGATGCATTGTGTCATCATCGTCCCCAGGAACCTCGGGGTTATTATGAAATAGTGAGCATGCTAAGATTGATTTATTAAGTTTGAAAATATACTTTACCGAGGTTCGTCGATTTTAATCATGCGTCTTATAATGCATCATAAACTTAGCATGTCATGTTTATAATGAACTTTTCCTTTCATATATAATAACATAGTTATGCATAAAATCACATCATATTCCTCATCATCATTTCATAATACTATGCATAGCAGAACATCATATTTCTCATCATCATCTCATAAATACTATGCATAGTAGAACATCATATTCACATAATGCATTTACTTAGTTTCTTAGGTGACTTAAAGTTACTTTCATCATCATTTTCCTGGGCCACCCTATACTCCACCCTTTGGGAGTAATCTAGGTTATGAGCTCATACCTTACTAGTCGTCACTAGCATATACTTATCCCTTTTGATAAGTTAAAATCCTAACTCTACCCTTTTGAGAGAACGGGCTGGGGGCAAGAATCACCTTTTCACCACCTATAGTCTGATGGGTCCAAAGGATCATTTTTAGGATCACCTTTCACCACCTATAGTTCTGATGGGTCCAAAGGATCATTTCCTCATAAGTTTAAGTCACCATTAAGTCTTAGCATGTTATATCATAATCATCAAGATGCATGAACATTCTCATTGTTTGCAATAGCAACTATAACATGCAAGCCATGAAATCATTCAATAATATCAAATTCTCATAGGCATTACATCATCATATAACTTCATTCCAAAGCATCAAAGGATGTCATCTAAATTCTAAGTAAAGCTCCCTTAAATAACCGAACTCTAAAATTGGGTAACCTTAATTATCAAACTAATTACTTATGCATCTAAGGGATTTATTAGCATCAATTATAAGCCTTAAGAACATTATTAAACTATATGGGGTAGCATAGACAGTAAGTTGTTTTTAAGGTTTTACCGTGTGCTAGAAGTTACGTTTTTAACAATTTCTCATTAGCGGCTTTCCCTATGATGCTAAAATTAATTACTAAACCAATTATGAATCATTGTCCCTTATCTAAACATAATAAAATCTGGTTCTTAAGGCCACTAAAGGTTCTGGACAGAATGCATAAATTTCATTCTCTAGAGTCCTAGAAATCTTGCTTTTACGGTTTTCTAGGAAGCTAGTTTTATTTCTAACATGCATAGAATCATTCCTTTAGCAATAAACCATAATTATCACAACTTCAAACATATTAAACCATCATCATACAGTAGTACTAAACTCAGATTAGTGGCCGAATCATGAACCTCATATAATTGCTTAAAGTCACATTTCAAGTACATGTGATACTGGTTTCCATAAAATATTTGTAAAACCTCAAAACTCCTTTAGAAACTAATTCTTTTTGTTAAAATTGAAAGAAAGTCATAGGACTTTAGGCCTCAATCATGAGGCCGTTTTATACATTGAAAGAATGTTCATGATTAAAATTTTCACTTAAGATAAAAGGAGCAAGTCTTGATCTTAAGAGATTTATGTGATATCTTAGAATCATAAACATGCTATGCAACCTCATTTTAATCTTGTCATTATAAGGTGATAACTTGGAATTATAAACATGATATGCAAATCCATTTCTTTATCTTTAAGATTTAAGGTGATGACTTGAAAATTAAACATGATGCAAGAGCTTGAAATATAAACATGATGCAAGAACTGAACGGCGTAGTCCGCAGGACAAGTGGAGGAGAAGAGAATCTTAGAAAGGGAGCGGCGGTAGTCCACACTGGACCGGTGAAGGGAGAGAGAATTCTTATTACATCTTATTAACTCCAAACTCAAGACTTCTTAAAGAATGAATTCTTTAACTCCAATAATCTTAAGGAAATTGAAAGTGATACTACCATTTTCCAACTTTGCTTGTGATACTTGGGCAAGTCTTTGAGCTCTAGGATCTTTAGGTGATGACATAAAATAAACATGTCATGCATTGATTCTTTTAACCATTATAAAATAAAGTGAGAGCATAAAATAAATATGAGATGCATCCTTTTTATTATCTTTGAAGATTAAGTGACAACTTGAAATATAAACATGAAATGCAAGCTTGGAAATTTAAACATGAATATGTAAGTTCATTTATTCATTCTTGAGAATTTAGTGATAACATAGAAAGTAAACATGGTTATGCAAGGCATAAACTTAAACATGGATGCAAGTTCATTTTATTTCTTTACTAGAGCTCTTCCAAGACTTTAGAGAAATATAAATTCAACCCAATATATATCTTAGCAAGACAAAGTGAAAAATACATCTTTCAAGTTCTAAACTCAAGATCTTTATTTTTACATCATAAAAACATCATTCTTTAAAGTTTTGCATCAAGTGGAATTTTCAAGCTTTAAAGGCTAACTTGTGATGGATTTACAACCAACACTCAAGGTCCTCATCATCAAGCTATCATCATATTCCTTCTTAGGCCATTTGGCCAAAATCATTAAAGAAAAATAAGGAAAGAAAATCGAAATTGTAAAGCTTTAAAAACTAGTGAAACCTTCAAGTTTTAGGGGTCTAACTTGTGAAGGCTTTGCAACCAACACTCAAGAACCTCATTATCAAACCATGGTCTCATCATAATATAGGCCATAAGGCCGAAATGTTTTAAAAGAAAGGGAAAACAAACGAAATTGAAAGCTAGAAGAAAGCCCATGAAATCATCATTTTTGAGCTAGAAACATAACTTGTCATAGCATAAATGAACTTAGAAACAACTCCCTACCTAATCTGATTTGAAGGAAAGGAAGAGAACTTGGTTTCTTTGAGTGAAATGGAAGAAAATCTCTTGAAAAATTGAAGAATTCGGCCAAGGAGGAGGAAGAAAGAAAGCTTTTGGTGCTCCTAAGAACTAGAATTGTGTAAGTTATGATCAAAGGCTTCTAACACCTCTTCAAGCATGCCTATTTATAGAGATTTTGAAGCTCATAAATGGACAAATAAAGGAGGAAGGCTGATGGATTTTCATGGGGAACAAAGGAGGAAACATGGATTCAAGACAAGTTGTTTGAATTTAGGAATTATGTCTCATGGTGACATTTTGGCATTTTGTTTTAGTGTATCTTTGGGCAATTATTCTGATGCATAATGGCATCAATAATTTCGTCCATTACAGCCCAAGGAGGAGAAATTTGTGTGTTCCATGCATTATTTAGGTGTAGGTAAGGTATCTTTGCAAATTAGAGAATTTGCAATTAAGGGCTTAGGTGAATTAGTAAGCAATTTGGGTGTTTTTAAGCAATTTTAGGCTCTAATCAATCTAAATAAATAATTTTGACTCTAGATTAATAATTAGAATCTAATAACCTTTAATTTGAGCCTATATTGCTTAGGTTTCGCTACAATCAAAAATCTCAAAATTAAAATTGCACAAAAAGGGACAAAATGGTAATTTTACTTAAAAATTTCCGAGACCACCCAAGCTTAACTAATAGTTAATCATAGCTTAAAAACATGTTTTAAAACATTTTAGTGAGGTTCGGGCTAGACGGGCACACGCAATAGAGTTAAAACGGCCGCAGGGGCGTTTTGGTCATTTCGCGTGTCGAAGCTCAAAATTAGGATTCTTCTCCTCTATTAACACACATAACACAAACAATCCCTTATTAGCATCAAAACATCCAGGATGGGTGGGGCCCACAATCCTCATTTTCTAGTAAAATAACCTCAGGGGCATTTTGGTCATTTTACACGTCAGAAAATGGGGTTTGCAACTCTGACACGAATTGCTCCTAACCTTTCTTTTAATGTTATATTCCTTTATTGAGGATTGTTCGGTCTCGAATTATATGAAAAATTACCTAGGGTAATTCAGTAATTTCCAAAACGACAGTAAAAATTAAGTAAAAATTGGGGCGTACAATTAGCCTATGCATAATAAGGAGTTGACATAATAATCTTTATTGACCTCGTGTTAGCATACTTTATCACTTTCCGTTCTGTAAACATTGTACCTTGGTCAGTGGTCAACATCTAGGATCCTAAAATAATAAATAATTCTTTTTCAGATAAATAAATTATTTCATGATGGGTCACATTTTCGATGTAAAGCTTCGACCCATTTAGTAAAAGTAGTCGACGCCACCAAAATAAACTTGTGGCCTTTTGAAGAAGGAGGGTAGATTTGATCAATAAGGTCTAGTGCCATCCATAAATGGCCATGTTTTGACAATGGCATGCAATATTAATGCCGGCACATATTGCATATTGCATACACTCTTTAATAATAGATATCACCGACTCCTTTTTTAAACAAAATATCATCGACAATAACATAGTTCATAGCTTAATACTTTAACTTACGGTTAACACTCTGATTTAGGTTTTGTAAGTACTTGACAATTAGTTTTCTCCAATCGTCGTCATCTAAACGATCAATCACAAATATTTCATAGTCGTCTAAAGGAACTAAAATTTGTTCAATTTTGACAAATGATTCCATAGTCAACGGACTTATTTTGTATCTTGAGGCTATTTCAGCAAGCTCATTTGCCTCTTTGTCATATCTTGAAACACATGTCGAAGTATGATAGTGTCAAACTTGTAACAACCTGCGCTGTCACAAAATATTTAAGCAAATTTTCACTGATACATTTGAATTCTCTAGACAATTGTTTAATGAATAACTGTGAATCGCCAATGACGTTGACATTTCTCACACCTATATCCAATGATATGATCCAAACTCCATGAATCACGCAAGAAGGATCTACCAAGATTGGAAAACATAGATTTAGCATGAAGTTAACACAACCATGCATCTTACGCTATAGGCACCGGAATTGGATGATTCAAGCAAAAAGAAAACTGACATTCTAAACACAATTTAGGCTCAAGAATCACTTAAATATGATTTGTATATCTTGAGATATGGATGAGGGTAAGACATTCTGGGTGAAAAAAAATTTAAACATGAATCATAACAAGAACATAAGAGAATGAACAAGGCACCACAATCAGAGACTAATAAACCTAGGAATGCCACAAGGATGAGCACCCTTGATAAGTTCAGAGATTCTATGAAGAACTAAGAGAAAGCAAGTCTTACACTGAAAGCAAATATATTCTGAATTCCCTTTCCAAAAGTTAGGGTTTGCCTTTTATAATGGGTAACTCCTTACAAGTTTTCTTAGACCTGACCTAACTCAAGTCCATTACAATAAGGCTCAAGGTCAGCTTACTAATTCAGTCCCCCACAATTTGCATAACTCTCCATTTTCTTCTCAATTTGAGCTTTCACTTGCTCATGCAGCTTCTTACAAAGTTAGCCTTAGCCTGTGTATCTTTATACTTATAAAAATGTTAGGCATAGGCAGGAAATTAAGAGGAGTCAATGGGTTAAAGTGTACATTATCTCAAAAGGAGAACATTTAGTAGTGCTATGGACAGCCCTATTATATACAAACTCTAAAATAGGCAAACACTCTTCCCATGACTTAATATTCTTCTTATAACAGCCCTAAGGAGAGTAGAAAAACTTCTATTAACTACCTTAGTTTGCCCGTCAGGTTTCAGGGTGACAAGTAGTTTAGTACCAATCTTACCCCATAGTGTCCTCCAAAAATGACTTAGGAACTTGGTATCCCTATCACTCACAATGCTCCTAGGCAATCCATGAAGCCTCACTACCTCTTTGAAAAACAAGTTAGCCACATGACAAGGATCATCCACCTTTTGCAAGGTATGAAATGAGCCATCTTAGATGATGTGATCATGGAAGATAAATTAGACTCAAACAAGAAAAGATAAGGAGGAGATCCTTTAGAAGTACTGGGGACCAATGACTAGATCCCAATCAAAGAGAGCTAAGGAAGCTTTAGGCCAAATGATTTCAAGTTTGTTTGAGTTGAAGCCCATTCAAGAAGATAAAGACCCAAGACTAGTTTATTGCATTCATGTGGTTGATCCAACTTAATTATCTTTGGGCTTGTTAATTTTAAGTTAGTAATAATGTAATTGGGCTTGTTAATTTTCATACAGCTCATCACTTGTTTCTATTTGTTCAAACTTTTTCTCATTTTTTAGTGAGTTTATGTTTTTAATCTTGGGCTAGGTGTTCCAAGCTTACTTGCTAAACATTAGTTTACTTTGTAAACCTTGTAAACACCTTTTGCAAGGGTTTTTTACTAAATTAGATAGAATACCTTTTTAGTAAGAGTGTCTCTTTGGTTCTTACTTGGAACCCTAAGTCTTCTCAAGAGTATCCAATTGCTCTTGTGGCAATCTCCCTAACTTATCAATCATTCTTGATTGTTGCACCTGCAACCAATTCCATTCCTCATCTTTCCATTATGGAACATAACATTTGGTATCAAAGCTAGGTTCTTCGAGTTGTAGAATTGGTCAATTTTATTTTGTTCATATCTCTTTACGTATCATATTTTGGTGTTTCTTGGGTCATTTCTAAATTTCAGAAGTCTCAATTTTCATCTTATTTTAGAATCGTTGCAATCTGAATTTGCTAGCTTTAGTGAATTATTTTTAGAGTTCAATCTGGTGCAACCCTATGATTATTTTTTGAGTCTCTATTTGATTCATCTTTTTGCTTAATTTTGTGATGCTCTCCTAATTTCCATTTCTGTCCTTGTTTGATGTTACATTGGATTAGTGAGTCAAAAAAAAAAAAAACAAAGGGACGCAGAATGTTCATCATGTGTTCTTGATGTTCTTGGAATTATTACATCACACATCAAGTAGTTATTCACCAGCCTCTTACTGAATCTGAATAGTCTTGCACTAGCCTCTCCAAGGTAACCTTGAGTAGTATTTGACCAGTCTCTCCAAGCTAAACCGTGATAAGCAAGAACACCTCGCTGTTCACGTTGCAAGTAGTTTTATCGTAGCCTCCCCAGCTATCTCACACCGATCACTCTAGATCGATGATAGAAAAGTTTATGTTTAGGTTTGCCACTCAAACTAGGAGCCTTCTAACATGGGGAGGTTGAAGTTATGGACCATGATGGTCCGTTGTTATTTTGCAATTTTATAAAATGTGTGGTATTTTGTGAATTTTGGTTTTCTACTTCATTATCCATTATTAGAGTTTGTTAATTTTGAAAATAATCATTCTATATTAACAATCTGTTAAAAGGGTGAATTAATTAGAAAAAAATGTTGCTACTTACATTGTTAATATTATTGTTATTAATTATTATAATAATTTTTATAATAATAATAATAATATTTATTTCTATATATGCAGTGGCAATGCAAAATAATTTTATCATGTCAGCCAATAAATTTCACTTAAATGATAAATTATAGTGAATGATTATGATAGTGGATAGTTATATTCTATAATTTATCTTTTTAGAGTTTTATTTTTATTTCAAATTAATTGTCATTTTAGAGTTTCAATGAGGTAGTTAAGTCATATAGAGTTTCAAAATAATTATTAAGTCCTATATCAAATATTATTCTTTAAAACAAATAACTCAAAAAATATGTTTGCCATTTGAATCAAGTCTAATCAATTAATTATATATGTGATTACCAATTATTTAATATCAATTTCAAATTGAAAGTTTAAAAAATGTTCAAATCTAAAAATAATTTCACACATTATATTATCTAGAAAAATGATTTAATTGACAATTATTTATACAATTTGTAATAAAGTATAATTAATTTTACTTATTATAATTGATACATTCTTTGAATAAAATGATCTAAACAAAATAGTCTAATAGGATTTTTCCAATTCTTTATCAAATATTTTTGTATAAAAAAATTATTGTTTCATGTGGGTAATCAATTCCATGAAATAGGAGCATTAAATATAAATAACAGCAATCACATGAATTTGAAATTAAACAATCTATAGCATTGATAGAAAAAAGAAAAAAGAACTTGTCCATCAAAATATTGCATAAAAATAAGAACTTATCTACCAACAACCAATAATAGGCTAAACTTATCAGTTAAAAAAATAGAAAAATAACTTCCTAAACAACAAAATAAACTAAAAAAAATATTTCTACTATACCAAAAAAGGTAAACTAAAAATTTGAATAAAAATCAACAAAGAGCTTCAAAATCAAACTGTTAACAACAATTAGATCTTATCCATACCAACTTGAAAAATTCTCATGTTAGCAGCAACCACAATAAAAGTGTAATTATTCCCTTTCTTCAATGAGTTGAGTTTGTAGAATTTCATTGATTTTAAGCCATGATTGCCTAAAATGGAAAGAAAGAAGATGAAAGGTAAGTAATAGAATAATGAGCAAAAATGAATTGTACCAAAAATATGAGGACATATAAAAATAATATAAAATCATAAATTAACATCATCACAAAGACTGACAAAATGAGATGACTAATATAAAATATATTGTACTATATATAAATATCTCAACCTATTTCTCTCTCCTTTGTATTATTCACTGAAAGTCTTGATTTTATTGGCTGAATTCTAATTCATCACTTTCTACACATCTCTCCTTGGAGCTAAATAGCACATCTCATTCTACAATTTTAGGGGAGGGAATATAATTATTTGATTAGCATTTCACAGTCAATGAGTTTGATTGGCAACCATATTTATTTGATTCGCAACTATAATTATTTGATAGGCACTTTACATTCATTAAGCGGGATTATAATTTTTAATTGTTAATTATTACACATTTGATATTTATTAAGTAGGGTTATTTGATATAAAATATATTGTACTATATATAGGACGTTACAAAAAAGTGTGAAGAAGGACGATATCAATGACATGTGATTTTTTTTTAATTCCTTGTTGTGTTATAAGAATAGAATAGATAGTTAAATAGATGACATGTAAATTGGTTGCCAATTGTATGTATGTTTAGTATTATGTGGCACAAGTGGTGTTTATTAAACTTTACAAAATTATATGTTATGCTATATATGAATTACTAGGGATGGTTTTGTTTCCTTCTTAAGCTATCTTTGAATTTGAAATTAAAGCAAGGTGAAACTGTTAAAGAGGATTGGAAAATAGGCTTAGTTTAAAAAAATAGAGTTAGGGACTTTGGAAGACTTATAAGCAATTATCTGTGTAAGGCAAAAGTAACAGCAAGGCTAAAGTGATTAGAATGCACATTGAAATTGACTGGTCACAACTGGTACCCTACCATTATACCCTATAGCTCATTTTTGGGACCAATACCAAAAAATAAAAATGACACAAGTGCTAAAATGAATAGAATTCCGCATGAATTTGATCTGATTATTGCTAGCAACTTGAAATATTATCCTGGTAATTAGTTTAAAATGCTGGTAATTATATGAAAAAGCTAGTAATCCTGTAGGCTTCTTAAATTTTTTTCCAATCCCATAAGTCTTACTCTCAACTTAATTAAAGTCTTCCATAGCTTGTAGCCCCTTTTCTTGGACCAATACCAACAAATAAAAATGACACTAGTGCTAAAACTATTAGAATTCCCTTTGAATTGGGTTATATGCCGGTAATTTCACAGTACAATGCTAACTATGTGGAAAAGCTAGTAATCCTATCAGTCTTTGTTAATTTTTTTTTCAATCTCACAAGTCTTACTCAACTTACTTAAAATCTTCCTTATCTGTAGCGCTTTTTTGGGACCAATACTAAGAAATAAAAATGACATTAGAGCTAAAATGATTACAATTCCCCTTGAATTGTCTCAGATGCTGGTAATTCGTAATTTTTCCGACACAATTTTTTAAGGGGCTAATCATTTTGAAAAAGCTAGTAATCTTGTAGGTTTCTTCAATTTTTTCCTACTCCCATAAGATTTACTCAACTTAATTGAAAACTTCCATAGCCAATAGCAATTTTTAGGACCAATACCAACAAATACAAATGACATTGTGCTAAAATGATTAGAATCACTTAAGAATGGACTGACATATGCAGGTAACTATTCTTAGAAGCACCAGTAATTACTGCTAAATGCTAATAATCCTATAACTATCTTTTAAATTTTTTTCCCAATCCCATAAGTCTTACGTAACTTGATTAAAGGCTTTCGTAGCTGTAACTAATATCCTCCCAAGTACAACCTCATCCTTAAGTCATGACATTATACTCGAAAGTTTTACTTATTAATGTGTGTAGTAACTAAGCGCAATTCTATTAAAATATGTAACAAGGAAACACAACATTTATTGAATACATAGTTAAGTACAAAAGGAAGCTCTTCTATGAGCTTTAATACATATATGTTCTCTATTACGTTTAAGACATATAGATACCACTAAGTACAACATAATAAAAACAATAACTACTAAACTCCTGCAATCTAATTCCTTTTGTGTAAGCCAGTAGTTCTGGATCAATCTCAACAGAAACACAAACATATAGGGGTGAGAATTATCCAATTCTTAGTAGGGCAACTCCCTAGTTACACAATCATAATGTCATCGTCATCGCCCAAGCCAGTTCGGTTTATTAGTAAAATTGTAAGCATGCAACATATATCGAAGATTCATTTTAAAGTTTTAAAATCATCCCTTCGAAGTGGGTAGCTTTTAACAATCAATCACTTAGTGCATATATATCATGAAGCTCAAATACGTAGTAAGTAATTCTAATCAAGAGATTACATATGATATTATTATGCATATGCTAAATGCAGTGAAATTATCCAAAGTAATTGGTTTCACTTATAGCCATAGAAATCAAATCAGGTACATTTCTCTTTTTATTAACATAAGAAAGACTTAGTTTATACCAACAGGTATGCTATGGACAACTCCATAATAGATAGTTTCTACCAAATGGTATTATAGTGGATCACACTACACAAGGGAAATAACTAAGACTAACTCATTCCTATACGTGATCATTGGACTTCATTTTTTCCATTTCTGAATTCAGATCTATTCCTAGCCGATACGTCTACGACTCAAAATATCTTTAGAGAAGTTCCTCTTTTTGCCTTCCCCTATAATATATCTAGGGAAGTTATTCTTTTTTCCTTCGTCTCATTCAACCTAAGTCTTGTTTCTGTTTTGTCCATATGTCAGAACATGCATGATTAAAGTTTATACGTTCTCTTTTTCCAAATGCATGCATAAAGCACATATAGGCATTCATTCACAATCAAATTTCAATTATGCCTCATAAACCACTATTTATTTCCTCTAGCATGCATTTATATGTCACAAGTCACATGGCCAAATATTTAACATCAAGTATTCATGTCATACTAGAACCAAAAATGCCATTATTTCTTCAATTCAAAGCATTGTTTCATTTCCAACACAATGGGCAGATTTCACACCATTGTAGCACAAATTTATTTGCTCATAAAAAATCAATTCAAAGGCTATAAAAATTATCAGACATTTCAATGTGTCCACAAACTCCATAAAAATTTCAGAGCAAAAAGAGTTTTCTAACTATGTTAACAAAATTAGACAAATTTGGTGCTCAGAAACCACTTAACCTTAGCTTAGAATAAAAATCTTATAATTTTTAACCCTAGCAAATGATTGAGTCAATTCAAAAGAAAAATCAAATTTACACTTCAAGATGTTTCAATACTCTACAAAAATTTCAAAGAAAAATTCAATAATTTGCTATGGAAAAAAAAATTAGACAATTTCATAGCTTCAGTTCCAATAATCCAGGTAGCATAGATACACTTTCGGTTCTTGATTTTTTTAAAGCATTAGGAGTCAAAAATAGAGCCCAAGAAAATTTGTGGAACTATCCTAGAATGTTAGCTTCAACATATATTTTTTCTAGCTGATGACAATACCCACAATAGTACCAGAAAATTCAGTTAATGGCTGCCTATGTAAAAACCAAAAATCAGTAGCATGTCTCAAAATCTCTTTTCACAAAAATGAATTCTAACATCATCCAAACACTCCACCAAAATTAACACATCAATATCAATATATTATAAACCAATACAACTAAAAAAATTAAATTAAATTCGGTAGTTACAATAGAAAAATGGATTTGAAAGCAAAAGAGGTTTAAAATGCCCTACTTGGCTCTTGAAAGCTTTTGTGTGCTTAGCATTTGCTTGTGCATTACACCCAATTTTTTATCCAAGCTAATCAAAACCTCCCCTAAATTAGCAAGAACAACAGATAAAAGTGATGGCGAGGTGAGGTGAGGATTCTCTATAGAGAGTTGAGTTAGGCATTCCAGGAGGTAGGTTGTAGTTTGGGCTTTAGTTATGAACTTTTTGATGTTGTAGCATGAATTTCTAGTTGGTTTATGATACTTTGGTGAAGAACAAAGTGAGGAGGTTGTTCTTGGGGGCTTGGCCAAACTTGGAGGAAGAAAATGAGGATTTGTGTTCTTCATTTAACTTATAAGATGTCTTATAAGTTTTCAACCACAAAAAATTATTTACTTGAAATAAAAATTATAATTTTGTGTGGCTATTATTGATTCTTGGCTAAAGACAATGGTGTGGCTTCACTTTAACCACACACTTGTCTAGTTAGGTAGCAAACCACAGCAAGTTTCATTGGTACAAGAAATTGCATATCGATTTTACAAACGAGTAAAATACCATACCGGGTAATCAAACATCACCGAAAATTAATTCTAGGCATAACTTCTCATTCTTTACCATTTCTAATCTTAACCCTCTCTTTTCTATCTTGGGCATTTCCTGGTCCCGAATCATTTCCTTGTCCTGATGCATGAGGCATGCAAGGTTACTATTCACCCCAACCGAAATTTTTCTTTTTTTTTTAACACATCCATTGGGTCATCCTCATCATTGGTAAATTGTCAGATTTTTGAAATTAGACCTAATAAAGCTCAAATTAATTTTTAAATAATTTTTAGGGTGTTATAGTAACTTTTTTTGGGACCAATACCAATAAATACAAATGACACTAATGTTAAAACAATTAGAATTCCCCTTCAATTGGACTAACAGATGCTGGTATTTTTAGATTATTTGGTAACTCTTCTGAGAAGTACTAGTAATTAGTTTGAAATGCTAGTAATCTTGTAGGTCTCTTTAAAATTCTTTTTCCCAATCCCATAAGTCTTACTTAACTTAATTAAAGGCTTGCTTAGCCTGTAGCTTTTTTTCTAGGAAGAATACTAGCAAATACAAATAACTGATGTTAAAATTATTAGAATTCCCTTGAATTAGACTGGATAAATGGTAATTTTCATGATTTGTTGGTAATACCTTTTTATAGTTCTGGTAATTATTATAAAAAGCTAGTAATCATGTAGGTCTCTTCTAAATTTTTTTTCCAATCTCATTAGTCTTACTCAACTTAATTAAAGGCTTCCTTAGCTGGTAAATAATCAGTGTTTTATTTTCATACAAAAATTATTAATACTTAACTTCTTAAAAATATAGACTTAAATCATTCTTGTTACTACACTTGGAAAATTTTCCCTCATAAGAATCTGAAATATTAGTATTATACACATGATAATCAGAAAATTTTAGTATTGGGGTAGAAATAATATATCAATATAAAAATGAGTGAAGTATTTTATATTTTGTTATTTTTCTCATTTAAAATAACAAAATGTGGGTCAAACTTAATGAAATAATGGGAGCAAATTATGCTATATCTACATAATTATTACATATAGTCTATATTATCTATACTTAACATTACAATTAATCTAGTCCAGTTAATTACTTCCCTTTTTCTAATTATTCCGATTTTAAAATTGTCATCTTTATGAAATCATGCTATCTCAAAATACCATTTTTACAATTTCATTTATGTGTTATTGAAAGTCTTGAATTAAGTGTGATTCAAAACATTAACTTCACAGATACTCAACTACTTTTCAAATCATTGTGTTTGCAAGCTAGTGATCCCTGGTACATGATTTTAGAACCATAGTTATACTTAAAGGCAAGCTTGTAGAAATATCAAGTTCAGAGCTTTCAGAGTTTCATATTTATTTAATTTATTTACAAATTAGTTTTAGATAGTACCTATAGAGAATGGTGAATAAGCTCACAACCTCTTTAGATCCACTCAAAATTTTTTCAAATTGATGAAAAAAGTTTCTAATGAAATAGTTCCTTTGGAAGCTATTGCAAATATCTATATGGGTCATACTAGTCAAAATGTCATGATTGTTGATTTCATAAAAATTATAATATTTTGCATTTTTTTAACAAATCACATTTTACATTTAATCAGACATATTTTGTACTAAACCTAAGAAATTAATATTCACTTAAAGCATTTACTTAATATTAATAACATTTAATATAATAATTAATACACTAATAGAATAAGGCCATTTTTTTGTTTGTTAACATTTTTTATATTATACAGCACTTTACATTATATGATACAGTATGTCATTTCAACAGTTAAACCTTCAACTTTATCATACCATATGTCATCTACCCTTATTCTGTTAGTTGTACCAACAGGTTCTGATAGTAGAAGATCTATTAGCATTTTAATACTATACAAAGTGTTTCACATACCATTGCATAACGTATTTATTTATTTATTTTGCCTTTCTTTGAGTTTTCGAGTGTATTACCCTCTAATGGCCATGTCCAATACATAGGATGTTCAGTTATATGATATACTAATATTATTCAACTAATTCTAATATTAAATTTTCAAAAAGATATTGTTATTAATTATTTACAAATAAAAATTATATATTTTTATCTCAACATTTTTTTCTTGTACTTATCAATATTATTATATATGAATTATAACTACGTCAAACTAACAAATCCACATCTTCCAAATTACTATACATTAACATCCCCACTACCATTTCATTAAGCCCATTAACACTAATTGCAAAAGCCAAACCTGGGTTGCAAACGTAATCCAAATATTTCACGTCTTTGTCTCTAGGTCACATGCAATTCTAAGGAATTTGGCCATTCCTTACATATATACAATTATAAGCACGAGGAGGAAGGACCATGGAGGTCCTTGCCCATGTAGAAAGAGCACTTAAACTAACCTACACTCAAGTTTCCTGAAGATATACAATAAAAGAATCTAGGAAAAACTTGAATGACTTTCTAATAATTCTTCCTAGGAAGAATGTTAGATCTGTTAATATAACACCCTCCCAAGTATAACATCATTCTTAAGTCATGACATCATACTTGAGAGTTGTTAGTTATTAATTATCGAACCTTTCTTAAATATCTATAGCAAGTTCGATTCATTCGTGTAATAACTAAGTCGTAATTCTATTAAAATATATAACCAAGAGAACATTTATTTGATACATAGTTAAGTACAAAAGGAAGCTCTTCTATGGGCTTGAATACACCTCTATTCTCTAATATATTTACATACATATCCATTCCACTAAATACAACATAATAAAAGCATTAACTACTACATTATTGTAATTCTAGTTCTTTAAGCAAACTCATAGTCCCTGACTTAACTTGAGACGACACGGAAACACAAATGCATAGGGGTGAGAATTATACAATTCTTAGTAGGAATTTTCCCAAATACACAATTCCTAATGTCATCGTCATCATCCCAGCCACTTCGATTTATTTAGAAAATGTGAGCGTGCAACATGTATCACAAGTTCCTTTTAAGGTTCAAAAACCATTCTTCGAAGTGGGTCTCTTTTATTATTCAATCACTTAATATACACATGTCATCCTACTCAACATCTTCAATTACTCAATATACACGTCATATTATTCAACATCATAGTACTCCATTCTCAACTATACATGCCCTTCAGTACCTAAAGGGATGTCATATACATTATCCCTATCTTTCCATGCCCTTCACATAATAAAGGGATCTCTTTGTGCCCTGAACATGCTATAAAGGATCTTTTCCCCCAACATACTATAGGGGATCTTTCTATGCCCTTAACATACTAAAGGGGATTTCATTCTTTACTCAACACATACATCATCCTTAGGCTCACACATCCAGGCATAACATTCCTATATACATTAGCATAAATCTCTGATTTCATAATGCATCTAACATATATATATATATCATTCATTCATTCCTCATAAAACAATCTTTAAAGTCCATAGCATACATTCATACACATCATACTTGAATCAAAGTCATTATATTATTAATTCAAGGCATCATCACAATTCCAGGACAATAGCAGATTTTCACTTAAGTGGTAAAATTTATTTTTCAAATCAAATAACCAATTCAAAGGCTGTAAAAGTCTCCATGACACCTCCTATGTCCCCAAGGTCATATAAAAATTTCAAAGTAAGAATCATTCTCTAACTATGTTAACAAAATTAGACAAATTTGGTGGTCAAAGGCCACCTAATCTAAGCCCAAAGCCTAAATTCCATAATTTTTAATCCTAGCAAATGATTGAATCAATTTAGAATAAAAATTTCAAAGGAAAAATCAATCATTTTCAATAGTAACAAAATTAACAAAATTCAAGCTTATACTCAACAATTTAGCACAGGTAAGCTTCGGTTCATGATTTTTTTAAAGTAGTAAGGATTCAAATCAAGGCTCAAGGAAATTCATGGAACTAGCTTAGGATGTTAGATTCAGTGTAACGCCCGATTTTTCTATTTGAGTACAAATGACCAAAATGCCCTGAGGTCATTTTTACCAAAAATTCGAGGGTAGCCAATGGCAATCCTCAAATGGGTCAACTCAATGTTTGAAGGGGATTATAACTACAATGTTTGATATTTGAGGTGAAAATCTCATTTTAAACTTTCGCTCAAAATGACAAAAATACCCTTGCAGCATTTTACGCAAGTAAATGTGCGTTTGAGCCTGAACTTTTCTAGGAAGTTCAAAATGGTGTTTTTGAGTGCTTTGTGATGGTTAGTTGCCGGAGGTCCGAGCAGTTTTAGTGCAAAATTACCATTTTGCCCCTAAAGCGTGTACAATGAGCCTAATAATGTAATTAACCAAACCTAAGCAATATTAGGCTCTAATCGAAGATTAATTTATTTCGATAATTAATCTAGAGTCAAAATAATTTATTAAGGTTAATTAGAACCTAAGATTGCTTAGTTAAAATCTAATTTCATTCTTTGATTCAAGATTCCTAGTCATGGAATCTTGAATAGTAATTCTCTCTCAAATTGCTTAAATCAAGGAATGGTGTCTATGATATAATTTGACTAGAAAATGGTTTTTAATTTGTTAATCTAGCAAGACCACCCCTAAATCAAGTCTTGACAACCTTAATTAACCATTACCTCACCTAAACACTTTCTTACAAACTCCTAATCAAAACCTTAATTAAAGAAACACCTAAACATATCCTTAAACCACAATTACATGAACAAAATCTCTCCCCCTTGGCTGAAATGCTAGCCGAAATATACACCTCTCATTTGTGTCACATGTTGATTTTGTTTCACTCAAAGACCATGCTTTCACCCATGCTTAAGCACATACTTCACCATACCTTGCCCATGCTCACAACCATACCAATCAAGGAGATATTTCTCTCCTTTTCCCCTCTAAACGAACAAGCCACTCCTCCTCCTCTAGGCCATCCATGAGTTTTCATTTCTCTATAAATATGCAAGCTTGAAAGCTCTTTGAATCCTTTACACACATTGCAAACTTTGAGCTCTCTTTCTCAAAGATCAAAGAAGTCTTTTTCCTTCTTCATTTCCTAAACACAACCTCTCTTCTTCTCTTTTTCCTCTGGTTGAAAACTCCCTCTTCAAGCTCTAAAGAAGATTTTCTTTCCTTCTCATCTCAAAGGATCAAGCTTTCTTTCACCTCTTTCAAGGGGTTTATTTTCCAAGTTTTGTTTGCTTTCTTTAAGGAAAGTCCTAGTTTTCTCTTTGGTTTTCAAAGCTCTTCTTTTTCCTCTTTTATTTCAACCTTAGAGCCTTGTGTTGAGAAAATCTTTAGCTTGATGATGAGGTTTCAAGATAATGGTCTTGTGATGCCATGTGAGAAACCTCTAAAGCTTGAAAACTTGGTCTTGGACCATATATGATTTTGGTTTTCCTTTCCTATTCTTTACTCAAAGATTTCAATTTTCATTCCTTTCTTTGTACAAAGTTTGATAAAAATGTTAAGTAGCTCACTAAAAGTTTTGTTTAAGAAAATTAATCATATGTTTTTAAAGAGCTCTAAGCTTACCCTTGCCAACCTTAAAGTTGGTCGGCCATTCTAAGACTTACTCTAGATTGAAGCCCATGAGCAATAAAATAAAGAATATGAGTAGTTCTTTTTATGTTTGCTTTGATAAGTGTTGATGCTTATCTTTTAGCCCATTTTCTTGAGCTTGATGATAATGTTCAAGCCAAAGACTTCTTTGAAGACTTGGTCCTAAAAACTCTAAAGCTCACTTTATGTTGTTATGATACATGTTGGTTAAGACTATTAATGTTCCTCTAGTCTTGCAAGAGCTTTAGCTAAGATAAAATAAGTTTGCATTCATGTTTAAGTTTATGCCTTGCATATCATGTTTACTTTTGATGCCATCACTAAGCTCTCAAGAACAAATGAATGAACTTGCATTTCATGTTTAAATTTCCAAGCTTGCACTTCATGTTTATATTTCAAGTTATCACTTAATCTTTAAAGATAATAATGAGGTTGCATCTCATATTTATTTTATGCTCTCACTTTACTTTATAATGAAGAGTAAAATAAAGTGCATAACATGTTTATGTTTATGTCATCACCTAAATACTCTAGAGCTCAAAGACTTGCCCAAGTATCATATATAAAGTTTTAGAAAAGGAAATTTTAACCATGACAAGTGGATGTGTTTTAGTCATGGTACAATGATGGTTTTGATTTGTAAAAGTGTGAGGATGTTTTCAAGAAAATGTTAGAAAAATGTTCTACGAGGTCTCAAGGTGTTTAAGTAGCTTAGAATGTGTCAAAAACCATGTTTTCTCAAATTCAGAAGGTTTAGTAATCGATTACCAGCTTATGTAATCTATTACAGAATGGTTATCTGAAGGATTTTAGGTTCTAGTAATCAATTACTAGACAATGTAATGATTACCAAGGTTGTTCCTCATGCCTAGAACTATAACACCCTAACTCTTAACCTCATACACTTGAGTCATCGGTTAGTTATTAGTCGTTACGCCTTTGTTTCAAATCTTGACTTACTTTTCTTTAAAATACGATTAATAAAATACGACTAAATTTTTCTTTTGAACTTAAGACTTAAAATGCGAGCTGCGCGTGCACATAGATACCAACTATTAAATGTAAAACATAACAAACAGATATACATCATCATAACAACCATGAATAAACCATAGAATAATCGCAACATAAATTATCACATATCATAATCATAACATAACAACGATGTCCTCATAAATATAAGGACATCTAGGGGTACCAATTACACAAAACAACTTTAACTAACACAAAACAAAATGTTAACAAGGCTAGACTAGTCTTCATGCTTCCGCTGCCCTCTGATCTAACTAGACGACGTGGTTCCTACGATGCCTCAAGGAAGATCATGAACATCCGCATCAATCCCGTCTGGAGATGACCAGGAGGGAAAACAAAAGGGGTGAGAATACTTATTCAAGATTCTAGTAGGGCTCCAACTTAACACAAGTGTCATCGTTTCACCCAGCCACTTCGGGTTTTGTTATAAAGAGGTGTTCATGCATAGGTTCAGTTTTAATTTCTCAATTCCTATTATTGAAGTGGGTTTGATTTAGCATGAGTCTTGATGGTATGAATGCAGCAGATATTTTATGTATGCATGGCAATGCTTGAGCATGACATTCTCATACATCAACATGTATCACTTAATCATAAGCACCAATGGAACCATCACGAAACATATGCATGTGCGTCTTTTACTTTATCATTTATGAACTCTTTGAGTTCCTTTCTTAACTTTTCCACCCTCATCATGGTCATCAAAATCCACCCAACTTGCCATCCCGATGATTTCTCATGGTCACCAAAACTCCAAATACACCCATCGCCTAGGAATGAGCTCAAACCTAACTAGCCGTCGCTAGATTCATACGGGGAAAAAGAGGGGAATCATATCTCTTGGATCACCCCGTACAACCCTTAACTCGGGAAGTCATAATGGGATTATTTCCACATTATCATATCTCGTATGGATGCAACATGAGCATACAACCATAGAACATCATATAACATATCTTTTACTCATATCTTACATTCTCATGCATTTTAAACATAGCATACCGCATCATTATAGCAACATGCCACACATCCATACATTTTCATATTCATGGTATTTGAATCATTCACATACATCAAAACCATATTTATTCGATCTCATTCTCACATCACATCACCTTACCCTAAGATATTTTATGCTTTGGCCCTCATGGGCTTTAAACTTGTATTCTAGTTATCCTAACACCCATTATAGATCATTATCTCACCTAAGGGATCATCACCTATAATTCTCTCTAATGTTCATGCCTACTAACATATCCAAACGGCATTGCATCACTTAGGCAGAAAATTATCATATGCTTACGGGGTCCTAGATTCTCCATTTATGACCCTTTCTAAGATCCGTCTTCGCCTAAGGCTCTATAATCAACTCCTAAACCAAATATGAGGGATTCCTACACATATCCACTTATTATAAACCATTTTCCTTATGTTCAATTATGCTGGAATAGAATTTACCATTCTTGCATCTAAGTGTTCTAGAATTCTCATTTTAAGTCCTTTCTAGTTACTTATTCTTTCCTAACTTCCCTAAATCATTCCTTACTTCACTCAAACATAATTTTACACATTTTAACACCATAAAACAGAATTTATACAGTGGCCAAGTGCACAAGGCAGAATAAAAAATACAAGCATCATATAATCACATAATCTCATGATTTAAACGCATATAAGTTGCTAGTTTCTCTTGGAATCATTTTAGGAACTCAAAACTCTTTTAGAAACCAATTCCTCTCATTAAAATCATACAAAAATGGGTAAGGTCAGTAGCTAAATTATTTAGCTCAAGGAATAGATTTAAAACCTAAAACTTTGTTCATAAAGTTCTTTAAATACACCTAAGCTTAGAAAAATTCCAAGACTTAGACTATGGGCACTTATGATTAGATGAACTCATCTCAGGTCCACCATCATCATCACAAGGCCAAAATGGCATTCTTGAAATGCCTTCATTTTCTAAAATTTTATGCAAGATACTTGGGCAAGTCTTTGAGCTCTAGGATATTTAAGTGATGGCATAAACTTAAACATGCTATGCACTTGTTTTATTCTTCATTATAAAATAAAGTGAGAGCATAAAATAAATATGAGATGTAACCTCATTATTATCTTTGAAGATTAAGTGATGACTTGAAATATAAACATAAAATGCAAGCTTGGAAATTTAAACATGATAATGCAAGTTCATTTAGTTATTGTTGAGAGCTTAGTGATGGCATCAAAATAAACATGCTATGCAAGGCATAAACATAAACATGAATAACTCATTTTATCTTTACTAGAGCTCTTACAAGACTTTAGAGGAACATTATAACCTTAACCCAAGATGTGTCTTGACAATATAAAGTGAGCTTTAGAGTTCTTAGCACCAAGTCTTCAAAGAAGCCTTTGGTTTTGAACTTCATCATCAAGCTCAAGAAAATGGACACAAAACTCAACACTTTATCTAAACAAGCATACAAAGAACTAAGTCATATTCTTTATTTTATTGCTCATGGATTTCAATCTAGAGTAAAACTCTTAGAACGGCCGACCAACTTTAAGGTTGGCAAGGGTAAGCTTAGAGCTCTTTGAAAACATAGGTTTAATTTTCTTAACAAAACTTTAGGTGATCTACTTAACATTTTTAACAAACTTTATTCAAATAAAAGAAAAGGAAACCGAAACCATTCAAGGAAAGGAAAAGAAAAAAGAAACTTTAAGCAAGGAAAAGGAAAGAAACTAAGAGCATATATGGTTCAAGACCAAGTTTTTCAAGCTTTAGAGGTTTCTCACATGGCATCACAAGACCATTATCTTGAAACCTCATCATCAAGCCAAAGTTTTTCATATAAAAAGGCCTCATGGCCGAAAGGAAAAGAAGAAGAAAGAAAGAGTTTTGAAACCAAGAGAAAACTAGAACTTTATCAAAGAAAACAAGTAAAACTTTGAAGGCAAACCCTACCAAAGATATTTTCTTTTTGAAAGATGGAAGCTTGATCTTGAAACAATGAGGAGAACAACTCTTTCCTTGATGCTTAAAGGAATTCGGCCAAGAGAAAAGAAAAGGGAGAAAGGTTTGCTTTGAGTTTTTGAGCTTGGGAATGAAAAGTCTATGTGTTTAATGGAAGGTTTATGGTGTTTGTGTGATGGTTCTTTGTGAGCAAGAAGAAGATGAGAAGGATGGTAGAACTCTTGAACTTTGAGAAAAAAAAAAAAGAACTAAGGTTACTCTTTGAAGCTAAACATGGCAAATGAACAAAAATGCAACCAAGTTCATCCAAGCATGGTATTTATAGAGAAATTGCAACCATGTGGCTGATTAGGGAGGAAGGCCTTGACCTCATGTTCCATGAGGTGAGAGAATTTGTTCCATGAGGCATGGTGAGGTATGGTGGAAAGCATGGGCAAGGCATGGGCATACAAGTTTCATTAAGCATATTTTATTGGAAATGAAATATGTGATGGATGATTAATTGGGGAGGAGTGGCCAGTCATAATTAAGGCCAATGGGGGAGGAAAAATTCTCATTTTAATGTTGTTTTATGTGTGTGTTTAAGAGGTAATTTGGTTAGGTCATGGATTAGGAGTTATAAGTAAGTGTTTAGGTGAGAAAATAGGTAATTAAGGTGGTTCAAGACAAGATTAAAGAGTGGTCTTGCTTGATTAGTGCAAATCCACCTTTATTATAGAGGAATCTCATCATGTGACAACTTCCATGATTTAAGGAAATTGATTGGAATCTTGCTATTTATGAAAATATGACATAATGTCTTAAATCAAAGAAAAGGATTTTGAGCTTTTCTAAGCAATCTTAGGTTCTAATTAACCTTAATTAATTATTTTGACTTTAGATTAACTATCAAAATAATTTAATCTTCAATTAGAGCCTAATATTGCTTAGGTTTGCTTAATTACGTCATTAAGCTCACTGTACATTGTTCTAGGGGTAAAATGGTAATTTTGCACTAAAACTGCTCAACCTTGGCCAAACTAAACATCAATAACCACTCATAAACATCATTCCAACTTCCTAGAAAAGTTTAGACTAACAACACTTTTACCCCACGTAAAATGCAGGGGTATTTTGGTCATTTTGAGCCAAAAGTTCAGAAAACGAGATTTCACCTCGGATATCAAACATATCAGGTATAATCCCCTTCAAACATTAAGTTGACCCATTTAGGACTGCCAGAGTTCGCTTCCTCCAATTTCGGGTAAAAATAATCTCAGGGGCATTTTGGTCATTTGTACTCAATAGAAAATTGGGCGTTACAAGAACCTTTACTCCTGTAATCAATTACCCATTTATGTAATCGATTACCATGATTTTTTCATTTTTTCGGAAATAGATTTTAGCCTAAGTAATCGATTATCATCTTGTGTAATCGATTACCTGATGTTCCTCGTCCAGAACGAAATCTAGGTTCTGGTAATTGATTAATAGGCCCATGTAATCGATTACCAGGCCACATTTTGAGTTCCTAAAATTATTCCAAGAGAAAACTAACAACTTATATGCATTTAAATCATGAAATTATGTGAGTTTGTGAGCTATGCTTTTGCTTCTGCCTTGATTGTCTAGCCACTATATTAATTCTGTTTTATGGAGTTAAAATGTGTAAAATTATGTTTGAGTGAAGCAAGGACGAATTTGGGAAGTTAGGAAAGAACAAGTAACTAGAAAGGACTTAAAATGAGAATTCTATAACACTTAGACACAAGAAATGTAAATTCTGTCAGCATAATTGAACTTAAGAAAAATGGTTTATAATTGTAGGAATCCCCAATAATTGGTTTAGGAATTGAATATAGAGCCTTAGGCGAAGACAGAACTTAGAAAGGGTCAAAGACGTAGATTTAGAACCCCATAATCGAATAATAATCATGGCAACTAATTTATGCAATGCTATTTGGAAGAGTTAGTGAGCATAAATATTGGAAGAATTACAAGCGATGATCCTTCAGGTGCATAAAAGATCTATTATGGGAGTTAGGATAATGAACAAGTCTAAGACCAGGAAGGGTCAAAGCATAAGATACTATAAGATAGGGAGGTTGATGAGAGCAGCGACCGAGTGAACATATAGTTCTAATACACTGAGAGTATATGTGAAAGTATTGATGGCATGCGTATGAGAATATGTGAGCTTATGATGTGATTTTTATGTGGCATGTTATGTTTGAGATGAGAAGTATATGGAATTATAACGAATGGGTGAACATGTCCATATGATTTTAAAGGTTTGCTTAGTTGAGATATTGAATGAGGAAGCATGTGTTATGAGTTATGTGGCATGACTCAAATTTGAGGAAATTCGGTACAACCGTTGTGCTATCAAATTTGAGAGACTTAAAGAAGTTTTTGAAAGTAAGATTTTTGAATGTGGCATGCCAAGACGCATTTCTCCTGCTATGGTGAGAAGAAAGTAAACCCATGTGGGTATGGTCGTGAGCCATACCAAGTAGACAATGTCACGGTCTTAACTAGTTGATGTGTTTCAGACCAAGACGTACTTCTCCTGCTACGGTGAGAAGAAGGTAAAACCGTGAGGGTATAGACATTAGCCTCCAAAGCGGACAAAGTCAGGTCTTAACCAATTGATGCGTTTCGAGGAAGGAAAAACTCCCATGATGGGTGATCCTTAGGCCCCTAGCCGTACTCTGAGAGTCGGGATTATTGTGATTATGTTACGCTTATCAAGAGGATAAGTAAGAACTAGTGACGACTAGTTGAGGTATGTGCTCATAGCCTAGTTTTAGGGGTAGGGTTACTATTTTTTATACCTTTATGTCACAAGTTTGAGAAAAAAGAAAAGGAAGTGAAGTTCCATGCTTATAAAAGAGAAAGGTTTTCATGAGGAGTACATGCCACTTATATGATGATTAATTATTGCTGATATGTTTATTGGTTTGTTAGCATAAAGTATTGCTATGCATTCATGTTTCGCTATGCTGCATACATGCATTAAGATTCATCATAAAAGACATGGACCTTGGATAATTACTCTTATGAAACCTTATAATAAACCTTTGCATGTTAAACCTTTTCATAATAAACCCAAGGTTCCTGGACGTAAACGATGACATTAGGATAGGAGGTTTCCCTACTGAGATTCTTTAGCAAGATTCTCACCCCTCTTTGTCTCTCTTCGTTACGTCTTCAGATCTTGATGGCATCGTTCGTGATCTTCATTGATACGCCGATTTGGGAGGTGCACTACCCCTGGCATAGTCATATCATTTCAAGGGTCGTATGCCTGCGCATTTTTGCATACATGGGATGCCCATCGCGCATTCCAGTTCTAGCTTTCGCTTCACTCCTACCTCACCTTATAGTGATAACCTAATCTTCGAGAGGACTCGCCTCGAGAGGACTCGTCATGCCTGCCCTTCAACTTCGGCGTGCCGACTTCCCTGAGTATGTTCCCCGCTCGAGGCGCTCTGAGACCGACCCATGAGAACTCCCCCACCCATATCTACTTGGAGGGATCTCCCTTACGGTCCCCATGGACATCGGGAGGGGCAATGAGGACACTGGCATAGCGAGGCTAGCCCGACGTCTAGAGATGCGCCCACGCCGAGGAGGTCACGTCTGTCCCCTTCCACTTGCACGCACCCAAGGAGCTCACCCAGTTCATTGGGTACATACCATCCAGGGATGAGGATTACCGTCACCAGGAGGTTTTGAGGGAGGGGTAGCTATAGCTTGGGTTTGATCTTTTGGGGTTTCCCTGTAACACCCTAATATTTAATCCAACACGCCTAGGATGCATTAAGATTAACTATTAGTTATTACTTCCCTTTAAAACTCATTTATAAAATTACTTAGTGGAAAATACACGTAAATTTTTTTTTGAAATTATGTAAAACAAGATGCGAGCCGTTGTACACTATTATGAGCGAAACATAAAGTAGCAAAAGGAAAGCAACACACAATTGAAAGCAATCCAGAACACATACATTCATAAAAGCAAATATCATAATATATTAAGTAACATAGTTTGGTACATAATTGGAATACATCACTGAAATAAAAACATAAAGTCATACCCACATAAGGATGGGCCAAGCTTCAGTACATAAAACGTAAAAAGAGAAAAGAAACATAACAACAAGTACAAGGGAAACCCCAAAAACCCCAACTACAACTACCCCTCCCTTGAAAACTACTAATGACGTGATCCTCATCCTCGAAGGTATGTACCCAATGAACGTGTGAGCTCCTCGGCTCTGTGCCAGAAAGGTGGATGGACATGACCTCCTCGACGTGGGTGCATCTCTGGCGTCGAGCTGCGTCCGCGCGCCACCGTATCCTCGCTGCCTCTCCCGATGTCCATGGGAATTGTAGGGGATTCCTCCGAATAGATGTGGGTAGGGGAATCCTCCAAGGGGGTCTCTGAACGCCTCGGAGGAACATACTCAGGGTAGTCATGCACCGAAGCCGAAGGGCGAGCACGATGAGTCGCTCATCACGAGCGAGTCCTCTCAAAGATCAGGCCGTCACCGTAGGAGAGGTCAGGTAAAACGAAGTTGGAAACCGAAATGCAAACGGGCGTCCCATGTATGCAAAAATACACAATGACCCTCGAAATGATATGACTGGTGCTCTGGTCGTAGTGCACCTCCCAAACTAGCATGTCAACAAAGATCACGAACACACCATCAGATCTGAAGATGTAACGAGAAAAGAAGATAGAGGGGTGAGAATCTTGCTAAAGAATCTCAGGAGGGAATCCTCCTATCCTAGTATCATCATTTACGTCCCCAAGAACCTTGGGTTTAGAAAAGGTTAAACATGCAAGGGTTCATTATGAAGTTTTATAAGGTAATTATTCAAGGTCCGTGTCTTTTACGATGAATCTTAATGTGTGTATGCAGCATACGAAACATGAATGCATGGCATTATTTATGCAGCAAACCAATAAAACATATCATCAATGATTAATTCTCATATAAGTGGCATGTAATTTCTCATAATCAACCTTCTCTTTCATAAGAAAGATACTTCACATCTTTTCTCATTTCTCAAACTTGCGACATCATGGTATTAAAAATAGTAACCGACCCTAATACTAGGCTATGAGCTCATACCTCAACTAGTTGTCACTAGTTCTTACTTATCCTCTTGATAAGCATATCATAATCATAAAAATAATCTGGACTCCTGAGTACGGGCAAGGAACCTAAGGATCACCCATCATAGGACTTTTTCCTTCTCCAAAACGCATCAACTAGTTAAGACTAGTGACTTTATCCGCTTTGGCGGCTAATGTTAATGCCCTCACTTTACCTTCTCCTCATCATAGCAGGAGAAGTACGTCTCTCTGCGAAACGCATCATCTAGTTAAGACCAGTGACATTGTCCGCTTCGGTATGGCTCCACGACCATACCCCCCGGGTTTCCTTTCTCCTCATCGTAGCAGGAGAAATGTGTCTCGGCATGTCACATATAAAAATCTTCCTTTTCAAAACTTTCTTAAGTCCCTCAAATTTGATGGAAATCCGGAGCATATGAGCTGTACACAATTTCCTCAAATTTGAGTCATGCCACCTAACTCAAATAACACATGTTGTTCTCATGAATTTCCTCAATCAAGTAAATCTCAATCAGAAACATATTTTCCCATGTCACTCATATCTCATATTCTCATGCGTCTTAATCAGCATTCCACTTTTATCAAAAACATCAAGTCATACATCCACATATCCTCATACTCATGGCATGTTATTTATTCCCATACATCATGAATAAACTCACTCGAACTCGTTCTCACATCACACCTCCTATCTCATAGTGTTTTATGCTTTGGCCCTTAGGGTCTTAAACTTGTGTTCTAATTATCCTAACTTTCATTATGGATCTTTATATCACCTAAGGGATCATTACCTATAATTTCCTCTAATGTTTATGCTTACTAACATAACCAAACAGCATTGCATAACTTGGGCAGAAAATTATCATATGATTACGGAGTTCTAGAATCTCCGTCTTGACCCTTTCTAAGTTTCGTCTTCACCTAAGGCTCTATATTCAACTCTTAAACCAATTATGAGGGATTCCTACACATATTTACTAATTATAAACCATTTTCCTTAAGTTCAATTATTCTGGAACAAAATTTACAATTCTTGGGTCTAAGTGTTTTAGAATTCTCATTTTAAGTCATTTCTAGTTACTTGTTCTTTCCTAACTTCCCTAAATCATTCCTTACACAAGGTAGAACCGAAAATATAGCTCACATAAATCACATAATTTCATGATTTAAGTGCATATAAGTTCCTAGTTTTTCTCTTGGAATAATTTTAGGAACTCAAAACTCTTTTAGAAACCAATTTATCTCATTAAAATCATATAAATGTGTGTAGGTCAGTAGCTAAATTATTTTGCTCAAGGAATAGATTTGAAACATAAAATCTGGTTCATAACATTCTTTAAGTTCACCTAAACTTAGAAAAATTTCAAACGTAGGCTATGGGCACTTATGATTATATGAACTCATCTCAAGTCCATCATCATCATCACAAGACCGAAATGGCATTCTTGAAATGCCTTCATTTTCTAAAACTTTGTAGGATACTTAGGCAAGTCTTTGAGCTCTAGAGTATTTAGGTGATAACATAAACATCAACATGATATGCACTTTATTTTACTCCTCATTATAAAGTGAGAGCATAAAATAAATATGAGATGCAACCTCATTATTATCTTTAAAGATTTAGTGATGGCTTGAAATATAAACATGAAATGCAAGCTTGAAAATTTAAACATGATAATGTAAGTTCATTTATTTATTCTTGAGAGCTTAGTAATGGCATCAAAATAAACATGATATGCAAGGCATAAACTTAAACATGAGTGCAAGTTCATTTTATCTTAACTAGAGCTCTTACAAGACTTTAGAGGAACATCACAACCATAACCCAATATGTATCTTAACAACATAAAGTGAGCTTTAGAGTTCTTAACATCAAGTCTTCAAAGAAGTCTTTGGTTTTTGAACTTCATCATCAAGCTCAAGAAAATGAACTAAGAAATAAACAACAATACTTATCAAAACAAACATATAAAGAACTACTCATATTCTTTATTTTATTGCTTATGGGCTTCAATCTAGAGTAAACTCTTAGAAGGCCGACCAACTTTAAGGTTGGTAAATGTAAGCTTAGAGCTCTTTGAAAACATATGATTAATTTTCTTAACCAAAATTTTAGTGATCTACTTAACATTTTTATCATACTTCGTTCAAATAAAGGAAGTGGAAACCAAAACCATTAAGGAAAAAGGAAAAGAGAACCGAAATCATTAAGCAAGGAAAAGGAAAGAAACCAAAGCATATATGGTCCAAGACCAAGTTTTTCAAGCTTTAGATGTTTCTCACATGGCATCACAAGACCATTATCTTGAAACCTCATCATCAAGCCAAAGTTTTTCCTCATAAAAGGCTCCAAGGCCGAAAAGGAAAAGAGAAGGAAAGAGCTTTGAAAAACCAAGAAAAATCTAGAACTTTTCTCAAAGAAAGTAAAGAAAACTTTGAAATAAAACCCCTACCTAAAGAAGTCTTGAAAGAAATGAGAAGAAACTTGGATTCTTGATGGAATGAGAAGACAAAATCTTCTCTTTGGTGAGGATGATGGTTTGGCTAGCAAGGAACTCAAGGAAGATGAATTTTCCTTGAAAAAGTAAGCTTGGAAATGGAAAGGTTAAGTGTTTGAGAGGTGGTTTGAGGTAGGGAGTGGTGGGTCAAGGTTGTTTGTGGTGTTTTGTGGTGGTGGAAAGGTTTCTTTGAGGGAAGAAGAACAAGATGAAGAGAACTTTGAGAGAAAATGAGAGAAAATGCAAGAAAGCTAAACTTGGCAAAGCTTCTAAAGTGTAACAAAGTTCTTCAAAGCTTGATATTTATAGAAAATTTTGCAATATGGAGGCTACCAAGGGAGGAGTGGCCGATGACCTTCTTGGCTTTGGGGAGGAAAAATATCTCTTGATTGGTATGGTTATGAGTATGGGCAAGGCATGGTGAGGTATGGCTTCAAGTATGGTCCAAAGTATGGCTCAAGCCATGGTCTTTGAAGTGAAACAAAATCAACATGTGATGAATTATGGAGGAGGAGTATTCGGCCAGTTTTGTGCAGCCAAGGGGGAGAATGATTTGTTCATGTAATTGTGGTTTAATGATGTGTTTAGGTGCTTCTTTGATTAAGGTTTTGATTAGGAGTTTGTAAGAAAGTGTTTAGGTGAGGTAATGGTTAATTAAGGTTGTCAAGACTTGATTTATGGGGGTGGTCTTACTAGATTAACAATTTGAAATCATTCTTTAGTCAAATGAAGGTATGGGCACAATTCCTTAATTTAAGGAATTGGAGAGAGAAAATACTATTCAAGATTCCATGACTAGGAATCTTAAATCAAAGATGTAATTAGAGTTTAACCAAGCAATCTTAGATTCTAATTAACCTTAATAAATTATTTTGACTCTAGATTAATTATCGAAATAAATTAATCTTCGATTAGAGCCTAATATTGCTTAGGTTTGCTTAGTTACATCATTAGGCTCGCTGTACACTGCTAGGGGCAAAATGGTAATTTTTCACTAAACTGCTCGGACCTTCGGCCTGACTAAACATCAAAAACCATTCATAAACATCATTCCAAACTTCTGGAAAAGTTCTGGGCTTGAACAGGTGCCTTTACCCGTAAAGCGCCAGGGTATTTTGGTCATTTTGAGCTTAAAATTCAAAATGAGATTTTCACCTTGGATATCAAACATAGCAGATATAACCCCTTCAAACATCAAGTTGACCTATTCGAGACTCCTGTCGGCTTCCCTCGAATTCCAGGTGAAAATGACCTCAGGGCATTTTGGTCATTTATACTCAAACAGAAAATCGGTGTTACATTCCTGGAGTTGTTGTTTATGTTTCCTTTCCTGGATTTCCTGCTCTATGTACTACAAGCTCTGCCCATTCTTATGTGGGTACGACTTTATGTTTTATATTTCAGTTGATGTATCAAACTATGTTATCTAATATATTATGGCATTTGCTTCTATGAATGGATGTGTTCTTTATTGCTTTCAATTGTATGTTTAATTCCTATGCTGCTTTATGTTTCACTTGTGTTGGTAGTACATGACAGCTCGCATTTTGTTTTACATGTTTTAGAAAAAAATTTACCTGTAGTTTCCGCTAAGTAATTTTACAAATGAGTTTAAAAGAAAGTAATAACTAATAATTAATCTTAATACCTCCTAGGTGTGTTGGGTTAAATATTAGAGTGTTACATTCAGGATATAATTTTTATATCTCATAAAAATACCCACAAACACATCAGAAAATTCATAACTTTTCCTTGCAACATAGTTCAAAATCTCTTTTGACAAAAATGATTTTTCCACAAAACCAAACTACTCCACCAAAGCAAACACATGTATATTTAGGTATAATCATGCATTAGAACCAAAAATACCAAATTCTAACAAGCAAAGCTTTGAAGAAATAGAATTGAACAACAAAGGTACAAGAACCCTACTTTTTGGAGATTTGTGGCTCTTAACTTCAAAGGATACTCTAGAATATTTTTTCCCTCACTTCAAAGCCTTCCTAACAATACCAAACCCTTCCTTTAACAACAGATTGTGAGCCCTCAAAGTGGGAAAGTGATAGATTCAAGTTCTAGTTGATTAGTTTGGTAGATCTTGATGAGTGGAACAAGTTTAGTGAAGAAAGTTTACGGTTTTTTGCAAGTTTAGGAAAGGATTTAGAGGTTTGAATCAAGTTATGTGATGTTCTCTATGAACCAAAAATGGAGGCTGATATTTTGGCTTTTGGCCAAACAAGAAAGAAAAATTAATGAAGTTTGGTTGTTCATGCATATCTTATACTAAGTGAAATAATTATTTAATTATAAAGTGTAATTTCTTTATGAAAATAAACTAAAATGGATAGCTAGGATTTGATCTTGTTATTCAAGATTGAATCTTAGCTATTCCTTTGATTTAAATGGATAAATATTCTCCTTTTGTTAGGTCAAACTAGCTTTTGGTGTTAGAAATCGAATACAAATTTTACCAAATGGGTAAAACACTTTACCCGGAATCAAACATTGCCTGAAAATTAATTCCAGGTATAAAATCTTCATTTCTAACTATTTCTAACCTTATTCCTATGTTTTCTCAGTTTCGAGCATCTCTTGGTTCTAAATAGGGTTTCAGCTATTTACGGGCCCATGGGGCTCGCAAGTGTAACACCCTAATAATTAACCCAATACACCTAGGAGTATCTAATTAATTACTAGACTTTACTCTTTGCTTCAGTTCCTTAATCATGCTTTGAAAATACTTAGTGAAATTACGAGCCATTTTTTTTTAAACATAATTGAAAACGTGAGCCGCGCATAACGTGAACGATAATCGAGATAAAGCAGAAAACGACAGAAATATCATGAAGAACACATCATATTGGCTCCATCATATGACATCCATAATTACATATTACATAGATATTTTGCCTACCAACGAGTTAAACTAGATGTAGGCAATCAAACAAAACATAAATAATATATGGATGGAAAAATATCCATAAACGGCACCTACTAATAACACTTTAGAGATAGGAATAGATATCCAAGCTCACGCGCAAAGTTTAGCGATACGTTCCTCAAAGATAATAAGCTGGTTCACCAGATCAAGTACATCTACCAAGTGAAAGTATCAACAGGAATCACGAACATCACCTTTACTTTCTGAAGACGAGATGGAAAAAAAGAAAGAAAGGGAGTGAGAAACTTATAAAAGATCTCAGTAGGGTACTCACCTCATATGCATCGTGTCATCATCATCGTCCTAGGAACCTGGGGTTATTATAAATAGTGAACATGCTAAGATTCATTTATTAAGTTCAAACATATACTTTATCGAGGTCCGTTAGTTTTAATCATGCGTCTTGTAATGCATCATAAACTTAGCATATCATGTTTATAATGAACTTTTTCTATCACATCATATCATAATAACATAGCTATGCATAAGACCACATCATATTCCTCATCATCATATCCTAAATACTATGCATAGAAGAACATCATATTCACATAATACGTTACTTAGTTCCTTAGGTGACTTAAAGTTACTTTCATCATCATTTTCCTGGGCCACCCTATACTCTACCCTTTTGGGAGTAATCTAGGTTATGAGCTCATACCTTACTAGTCGTCACTAGCATATACTTATCCTTTTTGATAAGTTAAAATCCAACTCTACCCTTTTGAGAGAACGGTTTAGGGGGCAAGAATCACCTTTTCACCACCTATAGTCTGATGGGTCCAAAGGATCATTTCCTCATAATTTTAAGTCACCATTTAAGTCTTTGCATGTTATATCATAATACAATTCTCAATTCATAATCATTCATAACATTTTCTTGTTTATAGTCTTATTCTGGAATAATATATATACCAACTGTAATCATGCATCTAGGAGATTCCAGGAAAGAGGTGGGTCACAAATGGACACGCTTAAATACCAAGTCTTTCCTAGCCAGAACCTTTCCAAATTACACTTTTACAGTAATATACTTTCTTCCAGCAACAAGGGTAAATTTTTAAATAACAAAGAATATTTCATTATTTCATGCATAAGCATTCTCATTGTTTGCAACAGCAACTATAACATGCAAGCCTGGAAATCATTCAATGATGTCAAATACTTAATAAGCATCAAATCACTACATAGACTTATCATTTAAAACATCAAAGAGGCATCATCATAAATCCTTATCGAAAAGCCGTCTTAAACAACCGAAACTCTAGAATCGGCCAACCTAAATTATTGAACTAATTAATTATTCATCTAAGGGATTTATTACCATCAATTATAAGTCCTAAGAACGTTATTAAACTATATGGGGCAACATAGACAGTAAGTTGTTCTTAAGGTTTTATGTGCTAGAAGTTGCGTTTTTAACCCTTTCTTACCGCTTTCCCTATGATGCTAAAATTAATTACTAAACCAATTATGAATCATTCTCCCTTATCTAAACATGATAAAATCTGGTTCTTAAGGCCACTAAAGGCTCTGGACAGAATGCATAAATTTCATTCTCTAAAGTTCTAGAAATCTTGCTTTTACGGTTTTCTAGGAAGCTAGTTTTATCTCTAACATGCATAGAATCATTCCTTTAGCAATAAACCATAATTATCACCACTTCAAACATATTAGTGGCTCATCATACAGTAGTACTAAACTCAGATTAGTGGCTGAATCATGAACCTCACATAATTGCTTAAAATCACATTTTTAAGTACAAGTAAGATACTAGTATCCCGTAAAATCTTTGCAAGGCCTTAAAACTCTTTTAAAAACTAATTCTTTTTGTTACTATTGAAAGAAATTTTAGAACTAAATCAGTAGCTTATTTAAAATCACTTTAGGCCTACCTTAATCATGAGGCCGATTTATACATTGAAAGAATCTTTACGATTAAAATTTTCACTTAAGATAAAAGGAGCAAGTCTTGAGCTTTAGAGATTTAGGTGATAACTAGAATCATAAACATGCTATGCAACCTCATTTTAATCTTGTCTTTATAAGGTGATAACTTGGAATTATAAACATGATATGCAAGAAACTGGAGTGGCGGTAGTCCGCATGGACCAGTGGAGGGAGAAGAATCTTAAGAAAGGAGTGGTGGTAGTCCGCATCTGACCGTGAAGGGAGAAGAGAATTCTTATTACATCTTATTAAGCTCCAAACTCAAGACTTTTTAAAGAATGAATTCTTTGACTCCCATAATCTTAAGGAAGCTTTAGAGTTTTTATTACCATGGTTCCAACTTTGCTTGTGATACTTGGGCAAGACTTTGAACTCTAGGATCTTTAAGTGATGACATAAAATAAACATGTCATGCGTTGATTCTTTTAGCCATTATAAAATAAAGTGAGAGCATAAAATAAATATGAGATGTATCCTCTTTATTATCTTTGAAGATTAAGTGACAACTTGAAACATAAACATGAAATGCAAGCTTGGAAATTTAAACATGAATATGCAAGTTCATTTATTCATTCTTGAGAATTTAGTTATGACATTGAAAGTAAACATGATTGTGCAAGGCATAAACTTAAACATGGATGCAAGTTTATTTTATTTCTTTACTAGAGCACCTTCAAGACTTTAAAAGAATTATAATTTCAACCCAATATATATCTTAGCAAGACAAAGTGAGCTTTAAAGATTTCATTATTAAGCTATCCTAGAAAACTTTCTTAGTCCTTCGAAATCAAATGGCAAGAAAAGGAGAAGTTCAAGAGTCATCTAGAAATGAAAAATTGTTAAATATCATTTTAAACTAAAAACAAAGCTTAACAAGAAATGAAACATAAGTGTCAATATATTTTTCAAGTTCTAAACTCAAGACCTTTATCATAAAAAGATAGTTGCTTCAAAACTTTGAAAACTAATGAAACCTTCAAGTTTTAGAGGTCTAACTTGTGAAGGCTTTGCAACCAACACTCAAGAACCTCATCATCAAACCATGGTCTCATCATAATCTAGGCCATAAGGCCGAAATATACAAGAAGAAAAGGAGAAGGAAAACCAAAATATAAAGCAAGAAGAAAGTACATAAAATCATCATTTTTAACCAAGAACAACACTTATCAATACTTGAAATTAAGCTTAAAAGCAACTCCCTACCTAGTTTGGTTTGAAGGAAAGGAAGAGAACTTGGTTTCTTTGAGTGAAATGAAAGAAAATCTTCTTGAAAACTTGAAGCAAGAATTTCAGCCAAGGGGGAGGAAGAAAGAAAGCTTTTTGAGCTTTGGAAAAACTTGAAGTTGTGCAATTATGAGCAAGGTTCTAAGACTACTTAAGCATGCCTATTTATAGAGGATTTGAAGCTCATAAATGGACAAATGGAGGAGGCAGAGTTGGCTGATTTTAGGGAGGACAAAGGGAGGAAAATTATTTCCTTGTTCAAGGCATGTTTTATGGCATGTTTTAGGGTATTTTTGTTTTCTTCTTTGCACAAAAATTTGGACAATTTTCTGATGCATTATGGCTCCATTATTTCGGCCATTTGCAGCCCATGGAAGAGAAATTTGTGTGTTCCATGTATTATTTAGGTGTAGGTAAGGTATCTTTGCAAATTAGAGAATTTGCAATTAAGGGCTTAAGTGAATTAGTAAGCAATTTGGGTGTTTTTAAGCAATTTTAAGGTCTAATCAATCTAAATAAATAATTTTGACTCTAGATTAATAATTAGAATCTAATAACCTTTAATTTGAGCCTAATATTGCTTAGGTTTTATACGAATCAAAAATCTCAAAATTCGCAAAACTCAAAGACAGGGATAAAATGGTAATTTTACTTAAAAATTGCCCGAGACCACCCAAGCTTAACTAATGGTTAATCATAGCTTAAAAACATGTTTTAAAACATTTTAGTAAGGTTCAGGTTCAGCGGCACGCAAATCGGAGTTAAAGAGGCAGGGGCATTTTGGTCATTTCACGCGTCGAAACTCAAAATTAGGATTCTTCTCCTCTATTAACACACATAACACAAACAATCCCTCATTATCATCAAAACATCCCCTTGAGGACGGGTGGGGCCCACGATCCTCATTTTGAGTAAAATAACCTCAAGGGCATTTTGGTCATTTTACACGTACAGAAAATCGGGTTTGCAACTCGCACGAATTGCTCCTATCCTTTCTTCTAATGTTATATTCCTTTATTGAGGATTGTTCGGTCTTGAATGATATGAAAATTTACCTAGGGTAATTCGGTAATTTCTAAATGACAGGAAAAATTGGGGTGTTATACAAGGTTACTATTCACATTTTTTTTTTACACATCTGTGGATCGTCCTCATCATTGCTAAAACTGTCAAATTTTTTAATCAAAATTTTGAAATTATGACTAATAATAAAGCTCAAATTAATTTTTAAATAATTATTTGGGTGTTACAATTAAGGATATTGAAAGAAGATTTTAGACAAGGAAACTTATTATAAGAAGTAATGAACTTCACAGAAAAGATGAGAAAAAACTTAGCATGTTAGTACTGTATAACGTTCAACTCACCTAATTTGGAGGCTCAACATGTCTATTTGTAGATGATCTACCTTTGTGACCATTGCCCTTGATCGAGCTCTACAAGTGACACGTGTTGACCATCTGATTGTGTCTTTAAAAGCAATCTAGAAGTGTAGCTTGTCTTTTTGTTAGATCTGTTGCAAAAGCCGTTGTGAGATAGAGGTTTCTGAAACTATCTTCAAAAACTACTTTTTACTTTCTTAACGTGGTTTTGAACACTTCCTTCTAGAAGCTAATGGTTGAAGTTGCAGAAGAGATGACATGCCAACTTATAGTTGGATTTGATTTCAAATTTGAATTTCAAATTTTCCTTACTTTTTCAAATGAGTACAATATCTTATTATGAAGTGCACTTTTTGAGTGCAATATCAGTTCCTTGATATGTCTTTCATCTTTTGGTCTTCAATATGAGCTTGTTGATGATAAACTGATTATGATCATGATGATTGAAGATGGTAGAACGTGTTGGCTTCAGGGATGGATAGATATCTTTAATTTGAGACTACTAAGTTCAGTGCTTCTTTGAAGACTCGTGCCTTGGTTTCTTTAACTCATTAGGCATTTATATGCTCATTTTATGATATAATTTTCACTTTCATTTTAATTTCCATCTTTCAATAAGATAAATCATGTTTACTCATGTAAAGTGAAATTATCTTTGCTATAGGGGCCGTATTATGCTAATGGTATGACTGTTGCTATTTCAAGAAACTCAAGGTAGACATTAATCGTTCCTCAAAATATTTTCTTTAAATTGGCTTTGTTGTCATTCAAAACATATTGATTTGAAGTTTTCTAAAGGGTTCTGGAGCTAACACTTATCAAGGGTGCTCATCCTTGTGGCGGTCCTAGGCTTATCAATCTCATGATTGTGGCACCTTGTTCATTCTCTTCTATTCTCCAGAAATGCCCATTAACTTCATCCATATCTCAAGATATATAGGTTAGTTTTTAGTGATTCTTGAGCCTAAATTGTGTTTCAGAATGCTAGTTTTCTTCTCATTTTTGAATCATCCAATTCTGAGACCTTACGTGAGATACATGGTTGTGTTAACTTCATACTGAATCTACGTCTTCCAATCTCAATAGATCCTTCTTCTGTGATTCATGGAGTTTGGATCATATCACATAGTAGGACTAACAATAATAATGATGATGGTGTGTCTGAGGAGGAAGCTTGCAATTGTTATGCATGATTTTCAGAATATGACCTAGGCAATCAAGGAGCAAGTAATGGCTGCAAACTAGATGGTGAGCACTATTGGGAGGTAAGCTCATGGAAGATACTGGAAAAGGCTAACTATTTGTGGCATTCCAAGAGCAAAACCACCCTAATTTTGAGGAACCTAAACCCAGATAAGGCTAAAGAATGGATTAAATAATAGAGAAGAATTTGTGAAGTATTAGAGTGCTGGACTCAGAAAGTAGTTTATGTTGCCTATGTGTTGGATGTGGATGCTGTTTACTAGTGGGTAGGTACCAGAACGCTATTTGGGGAGGTGAATATTGAAATAACTTAGGATGTAGTTGAGGATGCTTTCTACAAGAAGTATGTTCCTCCTTTCAAAATGCTAAGGAATCAAAAATTCCTAAAGTTGCACCAGGGGAACATGATGGTGCCAGAGTACACGCAAAGTTTGATGAGCTTTCCATAACTTATCAATGTAATTCTAATGAAGAGTGGAAATATGTTAAGTACAATGGATGATTTAGAGATGATCTTTTGGCGATGGTAGGACCAATGGAAATTAGGGACTTCACTCATTGGTGAACGAGAGTACTCTAGTAAAAGAGTACAGCTGAAGCTAGCAATAGCTTCGAGAAAGGCTAGCACTACACGGCATAAGGTTCAAGTCTCCCACCACCACAAAAAGAATTTTCCTTATGGGAATAGAAAAGGGAATCAGCAGGAGAAATCGTTTGCTAATAAGGAATGCCCAAAATGTGAAAAACCCAATAGTCAAAAGGTACATACTTTTGTTAGCTAGGGTAACGAAAGGTGAACAAGAACTAGAAGAGATATTGGTAGTCCAAGAATACTCTGATGTATTTTTGAGAAATACACCAGAATTTCCCTCATAAAGGGAGATAAAGTTCTCTATTGACTTGGTACTTGGAATGGGTCCAATTTCAATAGCTCCTTGGATGTCTCCTTTGGAATTAGTAGAATTGAAGAAACAAATAGAGGAGCTACTAAGCAAACATTTTATCTGGCCAAGTGGCTAACCATAGGGAGCTCATACTCTTGGTGAAAAAGAAAGATGGAGGTATAGACAACTGAATAAGGTGACGATCAAGAACAAGTATCATCTTCCAAGGATTAATGATCTCATGGATCAATTGAGGGAGCCAAGAATTCTCCAAGATTGATTTGAGATCAGAATACCACCATATTTGAGTTTGAGAATGAGATATTCTGAAGATTGGTTTCAGAATATGATATTGGCATTATGAATATATAGTGATATCTTTCGAGATAACTAATATCCCAATGATTTTTTTGGACTACATTAATCTAATCTTCCAACCTTTTCCCAACAAGTTTATCACTCTTCCATATATGATATTCTTATCTATTCAAGGATTGAAGAAGAACACAATCGGTATCTTAGAACATGCTATAGATTCTACATGTCAAGCTATCCAAATATGAGTTCTAAATAAAGGAAGCAAAGTTTCTGGGCCATGTAGTATCACAAGGAGGAATCACAATTGACCCAACAAAGATAGAAGCAGGACTAAAGTAGGAAAGACCAACTACTACCATGGAGATTTGAAGTTTTTTAAGATCAACTGATTACTACAGAAGGTTTATCAAGGGATTCACCTAGATAGCCTTACCCTTAACCAAGCTTGAACGAAAGAACGTATCTTTTACATGGATAGTAGAATATGATAGAAGCTTTAAGGACCTTAAGTAGAAGTTAACCATTGCGCCTGATTGGTCTTACCAAACCCACATAGTCCATTTAAGGTTTATTGTGATGCATCAGGAAAAAGGCTTGGGTGCATATTGATGGAGATAGGAAGGTGGTGGCTTACGCTTCAAGAGGCTTAAGCCGCATGAGGTGAACTACCCTACACATCATCTCAAGTTGGCAACAGGAGTGTTCCTTTTGAAAATTTGGAGACACCATCTATATGGAGTAAAGCTTAGGTATTTTCTGTTCATAAGACTCTTAAGCATCTCTTTGATTAGAAAACGTAAACATAAGACAATGGAGATGGATGGAGTTTATTAAAGACTATGAGTTTGACTTGAACTACCACCCATGAAAAGCAAATGCTATGGTAGACTCTTTTAGCAAGAAAACTCCAATTATTTCTTGGATGATGATCAAAGAAGCAAAAGTAGAAGATACCTTCCAAGACGTTGACTTAGGAATAGATGAGATGCCTAGGAGCATCTTTTTAAGCCAGATCAAGATAATGAGTTCCAAAAATAGTTGCACAAGCACAATAAGAAGACCTAGAATTTCATAAGATTGTAACCTCAATACAAGCCGGAAACCATATGAATTCACACAAGGTAAAGATGGGTTGTGAAAGTATCAAGATAGAGTGTGCATATCTGGAGTAAAGGATCTTCATTGGAGCATTCTAGATGAAGCCCATCATGGTAAATTTTTAGTACACCCAATAGTTATGAAGATATACAAATACCTCAAGAAAATATTTTGGTACCCAAAGATAAAGGCGGATGTAGTAGAAATGGTTTCAAAGTGTTTGACTTCCAAAAGGTGAAGACAGATCATAAGAAGTTGCCAGGACACTACGACCCTAAAAGTTCTAGATAGAAATAGGAAGGCATTTCAATGGACTTTATGACAGGACCCATAGACACCATCAGGATATGATACTATAATGGACAGACTAACTACGTCGCACACTCTCCTAAGAAATTGGTTAAAGCTTGATATAGAAGGATTCTAAGATTACATGATGTTCATTCTACTATAATCTCAAATGAGATTTGCAATTCACTTCAAGATTTGGGGAGCTTTTCAAAAAGCTTTTGGAAGTAAGCTTTGCTTGAGCATGGCTTATCATCCCCGCTGATAAGCAACTGAAAGGACCATTTAGATGCTTGGAGAATGATAAGAGCATGTGTATCAAGAAAATTGGGCAGCTATTTGCCATTAATTGAATTCTCCTACAACAAGCTATCACACATGTATCGAAATGGCTCCTTATGAAGCTTTATATGGGAGGAAGTGAAAATTGCCTTTATGTTGGTATGAATCAAATGAGACTAATCTTTTGGGACAGACTTCATCTGGATCGAGGATAAAAAAAAAAAATAAAGCTATGCCAATAAGAGGAGAAGACCGTTAGGATTCTAAGAAGAGATCACGTATTTTTAAGGTTACCCCTACAATGAGATAGGTAGAGCCATTAAAGTCAAGAAACTAAACTTATTTCATAGGACAATTCCAGATCCTAGGTTGTGTAGGTTTAATAGCATACCTGACTAGCTTTACCTCCACGCCTGCGAATCTTCATGACATATTCCTTTTACCTACACAAAAGGAATCAGATTGCAGGAGTTGGTAGTTAGTGTTTTTATTATGTTGTACTTAGTTGTATGTATATGTCTATAAACATTATGTTTTTTTGTTATATATTTTAATAGAATTTCGCTTAGTTATTTCACACGTTAATTGAGCTTGCTATAGATATTTAAGAAAGGTCCGCTAATTAATAAGTAACAACTCTCGAGTATGATATCATGTCTTAAGGATGAGATTGTACTAGGGAGAATGTTACATTATGGTATAAGAGCTTGCACCTCTCCCAGGATGGTGTGGTTTGGGTACGAATTAAGTGGAAGCTAGTAGGCATGTAATGCCCGTGACGAGGCAATGAGTGATCATCGTGTAAGGAGGCACGGACAAGGAGTGGTTCCTGCAAGGCCTCTAAGCAGATGGCTACATGAATGAACCGATTACATACCAGAATAAGAGGATCTAGGCTGTATAGGTATGGGACTATACAATTGAGGATGGCTTATATGAATTGTGTAACACCCGATCTTTGTTGTTTGAGTACAAATAATCAAAATGCCCCTGAGGTCATTTTTACCCAAATTCAGGACAGTTGCCCGCCTCGAATGGGTCAACTCAATGTTGGAAGGGGATTATATCTGTTATGCTTGATATCGAGGTGAAAATCTCGTTTTCTAAACTTTCGGCTCAAAATGACCAAAATACCCCTGTTGTTTACACGGGTAAAAGGTGCCGTTTGAGCCCTGAACTTTTCCAAAAAGTTTGGAATGATGTTTTTGAGTGGTATTTGATATTAGTCTGCCGGAAGTCCCGGGTAGTTTTAGTGTAAAATTACCATTTTGCCCCTAGAACAGTGTACAGTGAGCCTAATGACGCAATTAAGCTAACCTAAGCAATATTAGGCTCTAATCGAAGATTAATTTATTTCGATAATTAATCTGGAGTCAAAATGATTTATTAAGGTTAATTAGAACCTAAGATTGCTTAGACAAACTCAAATTGCATTCTTTAATTCAAGATTCCTAGTCATGGAATCTTGAATAGTGTTTTCTCTCCAATTCCTTAAATGAAGGAATTGTGTCATACCTCATTTGACTAAGAAAATGAATTTAATTTGTTAATCTAGTATGACCACTCCCTAATCAAATCTTGACATTCTTAATTAACCAATTACTTCACCTAAACACTTTCTTACAACTCCTAACCAAAACCTTAATTAAAGAAACACCTAAACACATCACTAAAACACAATTACATGAGCAAATTAATCCTCTCCCTTGGCTGCCCAATCTAGCCGAATTCATGGCCCAAGGAAAGTGTCACATGTTGAATTTTATCTCACTCAAGGAGCCATGCCTAGGCCATACCTCAAACCATACCTCACCATGTTTTCAACCATGCTTTGCCCATGCCTTTGCCTATACCAATCAAGAGATATTTCCTCCTTCCTCCTCTCCAAACGATTCCTCCTCCCCCTTGGAAGCCTCAATGTTGAAAATTTCTATAAATACCAAGCCTTGATGAACCTTGTCACACTTTGGTTCATTTGTTAAGTTCACACTTCTTGCAAAAATTCTCTCATTTCCTCTCAAATTCCCTTACTTTGGCCAAATTCCTCCCCAAGTTTCAAGAGAATTTCCTTCTCATTTCATCAAGAGAACAAAGCTTCCTTTCATCTCTTTCAAAGATTTCATTTGGTAGGGGTTTATCTTTAAAGTTTTACTTGCTTTCTTTGAGATAAGTTCTAGATTTCTCTTGGTTTCAAACTCTTTTTCTCCTCTTTATCTTTTCGGCCTTGGAGCCTTGTTGCTCAAAGAACTTTAGCTTGATGATGAGGTTTCAAGATAATGACTTGTTGTTGTCATGTGAGGAACCTCTAAAGCTTGAAACAACTTGGTCTTGGACCATACATGCTTGTGTTTCTTTCTTTTACTTGCTTATAATTTTGGTTCCTTTTCCCTTTCTTTCTTGAGTAGTTTCGGTTTCCTTTCCCTTTTCCTTTGAAAGATTTCAGTTTCCTTTGCCTTGGGTTGAACAAAGTTTGCTAAAAATGTAATGTAGATCACAAAAGTTTTGTTAAGAAAATTAATCCTAGGATTTCAAAGAGCTCTAAGCTTACCCTTGCCAACCTTAAAGTTGGTCCGTTCTAAGAGTTTTACTCTAGATTGAAGCCCATGAGCAATAAAATAAAGAATATGACTTAGTTCTTGTATTTTGTTTAGACAAAGTGTTGAGCTTTGTGTCTATTTTCTTGAGCTTGATGATGAAGTTCAAAACCTTAAGACTTCCTTGAAGTCTAGGTGCTAAGAACTCTAAAGCTTGCCTTATGATACATAATGGGTTGAGGTTTTATGTTCCTTTAAAGTCTTGCAAAGAGCTCTAGCTAAGATCTAAAATAAGATGCATTCATGTTTACTTTAATGCTTTGCATAGTATGTTTATTTTCAAGTCATCATTAAACAACTTAAAGATTAAAACAAGAATGTGCATCCTCACTTAATAAATCTCAAAGCCTACCTATTTCAACCTTAAAGTTGATTGTTGATTTGGGGTAAATACCTCAAGAGGCCTAGAGCACTAAAATAAAGATTTGAACCTTGCATTTCATGTTTACTTTCTTGCCTAGCATGTTTATATTTTATGCCATCACTTAAATTCTAAAAATAACAAATGAGTGCATCTCATGTTTATTTTATACTCTCACTTTATTTTCTAATGAAGAACAAAAATGAGGTGCATAGCATGTTTAAGTTTATGTCATCACTTTAATGATCTAGAGCTAAAGACTTGCCCAAGTATCCTATGTAAGGTTTTAAGAAAATATTGGTTTTTCAAAGAAGCCATTCGGCCTTGTGGTGATGATGATGGACTTAGTGTGAGTTCCTCTAATCGCAAGTGTCCATAGTTCATGCTTTGCAATTTTTCTAAGCTTAGGAGCACCTAAGCAACATTATGAACGAAATTATATATTTTAAATCTATTTATGAGCAAGTTAATTTAGCTACTGACCTCATGTGTAATTACATGATTTTAATGTGAGGATTTGAGTTCTAAAAGAGTTTTGAGTTCCTAAAACCATTCCAAAAGAAACTAGCAACTTATGTGCATTTAAATCAAGTGATTATGTGATTCTATGAAGCTTATGTTTCGGTTCTGCCCTTTATGTTTGGCTACTGTATAAATTCTGTTCTAAGGTGTTAAAATGTGTAAAATTATGTTTGAGTGAAGTAAGGAATGTTTTAGAGAAGTTAGAAAAGATTAAGTAACTAAAAAGGGTTCAAATTGAGAATTCTAGAACACCTAGCTATGGAAAAATGCAAACCGCTCCAGCATAATTAATTCAAGGATAAATGGTTCATAATCAGTAAAACATGTATAAAAAAACCTTCATAAATGATTAGGTATTAATTAGAAAGTTTAAGGTGATGATAAGGACGTAAAATGGGAATTCTAGCACACTTAGACATGGTAATATGCAATTCTGTTCCAGCATAGTTAGATTGAGGAAAAATGACTTATAACTTAGTAAACATGCCTAGGAATCCCTCATAATTGGTTTAGGAATTGATTATGGAGCCTTAGGCGAAGATAGATCTTAAAAAGGGTCATGAACGAAGATTCTAAAGCCCCGTAAGCGTATGATATTTTTCTGCCCTTAAATGCATAATGCTGTTTGGAATTTTTAGTAAGCCTAAATCTTAGTGAAAATTATAAGTGATGACCTCTTGGGTGTAATAAAGATGTAATATGGGTATTAGAATAATTAGAACATAAGTTTAAGACCCTAAGGGCCAAAGCATAAAACAATATGAGACAAAGAAAGTATGTTGGTATGTTGGCGAGTGTACTTGTGTTATGTATGAATGTGTTAATGACATGAGTTTGATAACATGAGGATTCATGTTGTGTTGTGATGATGATTTTGGCATGTTGTGGGCATAATGCATGAGACCATGTGATATAGATGAATCAAAGAAAGTATGTTTTTATGATTGAAAGGTTCATTTGATTGAGGAATTTATGAAACAACATGCATTATGTGAGTTATGTGGCATGACTCAAATTTGAGGAAATTTAAAGTGAGTCGTTATGCTGCCAAATTTCCATCAAATTTGAGAGACTTAAGAAAGTTTTGAAAAAATAAGATATTTAATGTGACACACTTGAGACGTACTTCTTGTAACATCCTAGTTTTCCTCCTCTTTAGAAATTGATTGAGGGATGGTTAATGAGAATATCGAAATTTTGACGGGGTAATTGTGATGAGAACGACTCCAGGAGTAGTACAAAAAAATGTGAATAGTACTTGCGGGCCTGTAGGCCCACGGACGCTGAAACTGGGAATTGGGACCCAAGGTGCCGAAGTTAAGAAAATATGAGAATAAGGGTAGAAATGTGTGGGAATGAAAATTTATACCTAGAATTAATTTTTGGATAATATTGGTTTGGTGGATTTAAACATTTACCCGTTCGATGAGATTTCTGTGTGTGATTTTTGACAGAACGATACTTCCATTAGCACAAATGGATAATATCCATTTATCTAAGACATGTGGAGACATGTGGAAGGCCAATATTTAATCTTGGAATCCAAGATTTAATCTTAGCCACCCATCATTGCCTTGTCACCAAAATCATGATTTCTTGGCAAAATATCTTCATTTCCTTTATTAAGCAAGCCTAGTCACCATTCTTCTCCATCAAGACACATCAAATTCGGCCCTTGCAAGGAGAGCAGCAGCTGGTTCTTCCTCCATAGCCAAGAGCTTCATCTTGCTTTTAATTCACATAAACCCTAGCTTAGAATCATCAAAACCTAAACCTTTCTTCACTAAAGTTGATCTACACTTCCATCTCTATAACTATAACCGATTAGAATTTCAAAACCTCATCCTTTTCATCTCATCCATCACTGATTATAGGAGGGTTTGGGGTGTTTGAGGAGTTTTGAAGTGAGGAACTCTCATCTTGAAGCAAGCCAAAGACAAAGAGACACTAGCCTTCACAAGTAGGGTTCTTTTGTTGTCTATTCTTGCTGATTTTTTTGTTCTGTTTTGGGATGATGTATATCCGAAATTTTTGATGATTTTGATTAATATTATGTTGAAATTGATGTATGAATTTTGGTGATGGGGTTGGATGGTGGTAGTAAATGGTTTGGTATTAAAATAAGTTGGACTGGTATGCTGGATTCTTGAGTTGCTTGCAGGCAGCCTGGAATCATGAATTTTCTGAACATGTTGAAGGGCTTTTCATGAGCTGGTAAAAAATTTATGTTCAAGCTAACATCTTGGGCTCCCATAAATTTTCTTGGGTATTTATATTGAAGTTTTCTACCTCAAAAAATCAAGACCCAAAATGTAACAGATGCTGTTGGTTGTGAAATTGAAGCAATAAATTTATCCGAATTTATTATCATAGCAATTGGTTGATCTAGCGCATGAAATTTTTATGAGAAGTTAGTAACATATTGAAGTGTCACTGTGAATTTTCTTGGGTTTTAAATCAATCAATTTCTAGGGTTAAAAATTATGAGAACCCAAATCTGGTCTCTGAATTGGTGGTACCTGACCATGGACTTGTATATTTTACTGAAGTAGGTACAAAACTCTGTTTCCCTAGATTTTTACAGGTTATTCTAGACACTTGAAGTGTCATTTCGAATTTTTGTGGCTGTTGTGATGGCTGTTGATTATAGAAATTAAATGTTGTACCTAAAACATCAATTCTGCTAGGGTGCTGGAAAGTGAAAATGAATGAAAATCATGATGATATGGTAGCTATCCCAATTCTATGGCATGTGAATGCACACTAATTGTTTCACTTTCTGATTCATGAACCTCTAATGGGAGTGAATATTTAATTGTAAATTAAGCATGCTATTGAGACAAGAAAGAGAAGTATGTAATGCAATATGTGAAGAGTGCAGAAATAGTTGGTATATATGCTGTTTCATACTTGAGCATACGAGGAAAACAAACAAGGCTTAAAGGGGATAGAGAGGGAAGGCAAAAAGAAGGACTTCCCTAGAAAGTTTATAAGTCGGATATCAGCTAGGATAGAACTGTGTGATCCGGAAATGGAAAAAATGAAGTTCGATGATCACGATAGGAATGAGCTCATGTCCTAGCAGTCTATTGTCCTCTATGAAATTGTTACATCCTGAAGTGGCCCTATGTGAAACTAAGTCTTCCCTATGTTTATAAATTGAGAAAGATATGTGAACTGAGCTTATGGTTGTACATGATTTATCATTGGTGCTATTTTAATTTCCCACGATCTAGGGTTTTAGTATTGATACCTATGATTAATATATGAATGTTTTACATGTATGGATTCATTACTTGTACTATGTTTAGCATCTGGGAACTACCCTACTGAGAATTTTACAATATTTTCACCCCTGAGCTGTGTGTATTATATTGTTCAGATTCGACAATGCCGTCCCAGTGTTCTTCTTTGACTCGCCACAATGGGTGTGGCAATACGACCCAACCTTGGACTCTTTGTACGTTGGGTACTCTACGTTCCGTATATATATGTTCTTCGGTCGATCCTTTAGTCCTTCCGTTTTCGCCACCGACTTTGACCCCACTTTCCCTTATGATGTGTGCCTCTCCACATGGCACATCGGACGTGTTCAAGATTCCTCTTGCCCCACTGCTCACCCACCCAGAATGCACCCGTGTCTTCATCCTCCTCTTCTGATTCGGATCCTCGAGGGTCCAGATGTTCCTGGTGGAGGTGAGGCCATTGCACCTATGGCCAATGGTTTTCTATAGGAGGAGATGAGATCATCGCCGGCAGTTGACATGTATAGAGTAAGCATAGTGTTAGGATTTTACCTACCTTAGAACTAATGTACTTTTGGTTTCCTTTTGCTCTGTTGTATGTGTGTATATGCTGTTTGTAAGCTAAGTATTTGAGTAGGTTAGGTATAAGGAGGGGGATTAGCCTCGTTCAACAAGTTCCTGGACTAATTTAGGGTTGTTTTGTTGGTTTTTGTTCTTATGATGTATATACAGTACTTGTGACATGATGTCCCAATATGTAAATCTTGTTGTGATAGCATATGTATTACTCTCTTATACTTCGACTAGTATAGACTAAAAGCGCGTAATATTCTACTAATTACTATATCCATACTCAAGTAAACGGTGAGTTCCAGGAATGAATTTTGCTTGCACCCTTAAGATCAAGAGCTTAAGAGATTTTAAAATTAGCTCATACCAAAGAGTTGCAATTTACCACAGCGAAGGTATATGGAGGTATAAGGAGAGGTCTGTGACCTACAAGTGGTAATCTTAGGAATGAGATTTTGAAGGAGGCACACAAAGGTGAATTCACCATACACCCTGGGACTAGTAAAATGTATGCAGATCTCAAGAGAATGTCTGGTGGCCCGGATGAAGAAAGATATAGTGGAGTTCGTTTAGGTGCTTAACTTGTCAAAGGATCAAAATAGAACACCAAAAGCCAGTGGAACCTTACACCCTTAGAAATCCCAGAATGGAAGTGGAAAAGTATCTCCATGGATTTCATAATGGGTTTACCAAGGACGTTGTCAGGTTATGATGCTATATGGGTCATAGTGGATAGGACTGACCAAGTCTCCCATTTCTTACCCATCAAAGCTAATTATCCTTTGGATAGGTTAGCTTCCTTGTACATTCAAGAGATAGTGAGGCTACACGGTGTCCCTCTTCAATAGTTTCGATAGGGACCCCGTTTCACTTAGGGTTTGGGGAGCTTTCCAAAGGGCCTTTGGAACCAAGGTGTGTCCTGAGTACAGCTTATCACCCCCAAAACGGATGGGATTCGAACGTACCATAGACTCTGGAGGATATGCTAAGAGCATGCGTGATTGAGCAGAAAGGAGTTGGGATAAATTGCTTCCGTTGGTGGAGTTTGCCTATAATAATAGCCATTATGCCAGGTATTGGTATGGCCCATATGAGGCTCTATATGGGAGGAGGTGCCAGTCTCCATTGTGCTGGTATGACTTGGGGAAACACGATTGTTAGGACCTAATCTGGTTAACCAACGCAGAACAAATCCAGAAGATCAAAGAGAAAAATCCTCAGCGCAGAGTCGTCAAAAGAGTTATGCGGACAATAGAAGAAAGCCTTTAGAATTTCAAGAGGGAGGACACGTATTCCTGAAGGTCATACCCACTACGGGAGTAGGTAGAGCTTTAAAGGTCAAAAAGTTGTCACCCAGGTTTATAGGCCCTTTCCAAATCCTTCGAATTGGATCAGCTGCCTATCAGCCATACCAGATTCTTTATCCAATCTCCATGACGTCTTCCATGTATCTCAACTAAGAATGTATCACCCAACCCAACCCATGTCATTGAACCCGAATCTATACGTTACGGATGATTTGACGTTTCAAGTGCCTCCCGTTCAAATCGTGGATAAGAAGTCAGACAACTAAGGAACAAATTGGTGCAACTAGTCAAAGTAGCATTGGATGAGGCAGGAAATGAAGATTTTACCTGGGAGCTAGAGTCAACCATGAAGAAGATTATCAGAATTGTTTCCAGGTATGAAATTTTGAGGACAAAATTTTTATTAAGGTGGGTGGTAATGTAACATCCTAGTTTTCCTCCTCTTTAGAAATTGATTGAGGGATGGTTAATGAGAATATCGAAATTTTGACAGGGGTAGTTGTGATGAGAACGACTCCAAGAGTAAGTACCCAAAAAAAAAATGTGAATAGTACTTTGCAGGCCGAGGCAGCGGGACAACCAAAACTAGGGATTTGGGACTAGAAGTGCCCGAAGTTAAGAAAATATGAGAATAAGGGTAGAAATGTGTGGGAATGACAAATTTATACCTAGATTAATTTGGAATAATATCGGTTAATCGATTAAACATTTACCCGTTTGGTGAGATTTCGGTGTGTAATTTTTGAACAACGATACTTCCATTACCACAAATGGATAATATCCATTTATCTAAGACATGTGGAGACATGTGGAAGGCCAGATTTAATCTTGGAATCCAAGATTTAATCTTAGCCACCCATCATTGCCTTGTCACTAAAATCATGATTTCTTAGCAAAATATTCCTTTGTTAAGCAAGCCTAGTCACCATTCTTCTCCATCAAGACACATCAAATTCGGCCCTTGCAAGAGAGACAAGGTTCTTCCTCCATAGCCAAGAGCTTCATCTTGCTTTTAATTCACATAAACCCTAGCTTAGAATCATCAAAACCTAAACCTTTCTTCACTAAAGTTGATCTACACTTCCATCTCTATAACTATAACCGATTAGAATTTCAAAACCTCATCCTTTTCATCTCATCCATCACTGATTATAGGAGGGTTTGGGGTGTTTGAGGAGTTTTGAAGTGAGGAACTCTCATCTTGAAGCAAGCCAAAGACAAAGAGACACTAGCCTTCACAAGTAGGGTTCTTTTGTTGTCTATTCTTGCTGATTTTTTTGTTCTGTTTTGGGATGATGTATATCCGAAATTTTTTATGATTTTGATTGATATTATGTTGAAATTGATGTATGAATTTTGGTGATGGGGTTGGATGGTGGTAGTAAATGGTTTGGTATTAAAATAAGTTGGACTGGTATGCTGGATTCGAAGTTGCTTGCAGGCAGCCTGGAATCATGAATTTTCTGAACATGTTGTAGGGCTTTTCGTGAGCTGGAAAAAAATTTATGTTCAACCTAACATCTTGGGCTAGTCCCATAAATTTTCTTGGGTATTTATATTGAAGTTTGCTGCCTCAAAAAATCAAGACCCTGAATTGTAACTGTCCTGGTTGCTGAAATTGAAGCAATAAACTTATCCGAATTTATTATCATAGCAATTGGTTGATCTAACCCATGAAATTTTTATGAGAAGTTAGTAACATATTGAAGTGTCACTGTGAATTTTCTTGGGTTTTAAATCAATCAATTTCTAGGGTTAAAAATTATAAGAACCAAATTTTTATGAATTGGTGGCACCTGACCACTGGATTTGTATATTTTATTGAAGTATCTACAAAACTCTATTTGCCCTGAGATTTTTACAGGTTATTCTAGACACCTTGAAGTGTCATGTCGAATTTTTGTGGCTGTTGTGATGGCTATTGGTTATAGCAATTAAATGTTGTACCTAGAACATCAATTCTCCAGGGTGCTGGAAAGTGAAAATGAATGAAATTCATGATGATATGTAGCTATCCCAATTCTATGGCATGTGAATGCACACTAATTGTTTCACTTTCTGATTCATGAACCTCTAATGGGAGTGAATATTTAAATGTAAATTAAGCATGCTATTGAGACAAAGAGAAGTATGTAATGCAATATGTGAAAGAGTGCAGAAATAGTTGGTATATATGCTGTTGCATACTTGAGCATAAAGGAAACAGAAACAAGGCTTAGAGGGGATAGAGAAGGAAGGCAAAAAGAAGGACTTTCCTAAAAAGTTTATAAGTCAGTAGACGTATTGCTAGGCATAGAACTGTGTGATCCGGAAATGGAAAAAAATGAAGTCAAATGATCACGAATAGGAATGAGCTCATGTCCTCGCAGTCTATTGTCCTCTATGAAATTGTTACATACTAAAGTGGCCCTATGTGAAACTAAGTCTTCCCTATGTTTATAAATTGAGAAAGATATGTGGAATTGAGCTTATGGTTGTACATGATTTATCGTGGTGCTATTTTAATTTTCCATGATCTCCAGGTTTTAGTATTGATACCTATGATTAATATATGAATGTTTTACATGTATGGATTCATTACTTGTACTATGTTTAGCATCTGGGAGAAACTACCCTACTGAGAATTTTACAATATTCTCACCCCTGCTGTGTGTATTGTAACATCCTCCAAGTACAACCCCATTCTTAAGCCATGGCGCCATACTTGAGAGTTGTTACTTCCTAATTAGCGGACCTTTCTTAAATATCTATAGCAAACTCGATCGCCTTGTAAAGTAACTAAGCATAATGATAATAACACATATTATAAGGAAAATACAACATTTATTAAATACATATTCAAATACAAAAGGAAGCTCAGAGGAGCTTTAGTACATATATGTTCTCTAATACATTTACATAGACATCTATTCTACTAAGTAGAACATATCAAAAGCATTAACTACTACATATTGCTGTTCCGAGTTCCTTTGCGTAGCGCATCGTAGTCCCTTAGCTTAACCTGGAAGCGAACCAAAACACAGAAACACATAGGGTGAGAATTACACAATTCTCATAGGGCAATTCCCAATCACATACTTATAATGTCATCGTCATCACCAAGCCACTTCGGTTTATTAAGAAAGTGTGAATCATGCAACATATATCACGGTTCATTTTAAAGTTCTAAAATCATCCTTCCGAAGTGGATTCTTTTTAGTACTCAATCACTTGATACAAATACATCATCATATAGAATATATACTATCAAGTTTTAACTTAAATACATTGGTCTCAACATAGATGTTAAAATCATTCTCATCTTCACGTGCCCTCAATATGTCGAAGGGGATCTCATATATATAATTCTTATCCTTACGTGCCCTTGGTACATCGAAGGGGATCTCATATTGTTTCTTACTTTCCATGCCCTTGACCTACCGAAGGGGATCTTTTCATGCCCTTGACATATTTAAGGGATCTCATCTTTACTTAGCACACACATCATTATCAAGCTCACATATACAAGTATCACAATCATATGTGTAACATCATCATTAAATTCACATAGTATGGATAAGATCAAGTCAGTGCATTTTTCTCTTTTCATCGACATAGGAAAGACTTAGTTATACCCAACGGGTATCCCGTGGACAATTCCACAATAAGTAATTTATACCAAATGGTATTTGTAGTGGATTACACCACACAAGGGAAATAGTCTGCTCAGGACGAGCTTAGTCCTATACGTGGTCATCGAACTTCATTTTTTTCCATTTCCAAATCCCACACACTATTCCTAGCCGATACGTCTCCGACTCAAGATAAATTTTTGGGAAGTTACTACTTCGCCTTCCCTCATTCAATCTAAGTCTTGTTTCTGTTTTGTCCATATGTCAGAACATGCACGACTGAAATCTATATATATTCTCTTTTCTCATATCAGTGCATCAAGTACTTTTCTCCTTTTCCAAATACATACATAATGCATATACAGACATTCACTCACAATATAATCTCAATCATGCCTCTACCATGCTTTTACATGTCACAAGTCAAAAGGGACTTCATCCCTCTCTATTTGCCCCACAATTCGGAGGGATCTCAATTCACTTTACTTGCCTTCGACAAATCAAAGGATCTCAATTCACTCTACTTGCCTTTGACAAATCGAAGGGATCTCAATTCACTCTACTTGCCTTTGACAAGTCAAAGGGATCTCATGTTTCTTTTGGCCATAGAATTTAATTCAACATACCATTATTGCCTACATAAAACACATACAGACATTCATTCACAAGGAATTCTCATTTGTGTCCAAAACATCAATCTTTAAACTATCCAATATGCAATCACACGTCACCATCACATGTAGACCTTTCAATTATATAAGATGTTCATCCATGTCATTATGAATAAGCATTCAAACAATTGGCATGCATTCCTAAGTCATACATTTGGACTAGATATCATATTACCACAAACTTTCAGCCATTTTTACTTTCCAGCACTTTGGCAGAGTTATTGTCCTAGGTGCAACATTTTATTACCATACTAAACGACCATTCCAACCTTAAGGAAAATTTCACATGACACTTCAATGTGTCTAAAACAACCTGTAAAAATTTCAGGGCAATCAGAGTTATATAACTACTTCAATAAAATAGGCAATTCTGGTGGTCAGAAGCCACAAATTCATAGTCCAGACTTGTGTTCTCAGAATTTTTAGCCCTAGAATTCGATGGAATCATGGTACAAGAAAATTCACAGAGGTATTTCAACATGTTATTAGTCTTGTGTAAAAATTTCAGGAGCTAAATCAATCAATTTCTATGGTGAAAAATTCGGGTAAGTTTATCACTTTAGTTCCAACAACACACAGCAGCAGGTACAATTCGGTTCTCAATTTTTTTGAGGTATCAAACCTTAGAATTAACTCCTAAGAAAATTCGTGTGTATAGTTTAAGAGGTTAACTACAACATATAATTTTCATGGCTCATGAAACCACCCAAAAATTTCCAGAAAATTCGTGACAAATTCTGATCACAGAACAGAAACCAGTCCAGCAACCTAGTTCCAACTTCACTTGAGAGAAAACCATTTTAAAACCATCCAAACCCAACACAAAAATTCATACATCAATATCAATATGTTAATCATCAATATCATCAAAAATTTCGGAATTAGGGTAAGCCAAAACAGAATTGAAAAATTGCACAAGAAAGCAGCAGAAAACCCTACTTTGAGAGCTCTTGAGCTCTATGCTCCAAATGATGCTCTAGAGTGTTTTTGCTTCACTTCAAAGCTTCCCACCAACATCAAACCCTTCCTTTAACCTCTGATTGTGTGCCCTCAAGGTTGGAAAAAGTGATGGATTCAAATTCTAATCGGTTAGATTTGTAAAGAATTAAGTGTAGAACAAGTTTGGTGAAGAAGTTTTGATGTTTTAACAACTCTAGCTTAGGGTTTTTGATGTTAGAACTCAAGATTAAGCTCAAGGGAACAAAAATGGTGGCTGTTCTCTTCTCCCCTTGCTGGCCACGAAATGGAGGTGTTTTCTTTAAGAAGAATGGGTGACTAGGCTTGTTATTAATGGCAAGTCAAGATATTTGTCAAGGAAATGATTAACTTGATGACAAGGCAAGGATGGATGGCTAGGATTTGATCTTGGATTCCAAGATGAAATCTTGGCCTTCCACATGTCTTGATTAGGTGGGTAGCATCCATTTGTGGTAATGAAAGTGTCTTTCGTGTTAAAAACCGCACACGAAATCTCTCCGAACGGGTAACGGATAAAGGATTAAACCAATATTACCCGAAAATTAATTTCAGGTATAAAATCATCATTCCTACCTATTTCTAACCTTGTTCCCATGTTTTCCTAATTTTGGGCACCTCCATGGCCCAAATCTAGGGTTTCAGCTATCCAGGGCAGGGGCCCACAAGGTTACTATTCACCCAGCCAGAAATTTTTTTTTTTTTTTTTTTAAATTTTTTTATACGTCCGTTGGCCGCCCTCATCATCGCTACATAGTTATATTTTTGAAATTACAAATAACAAAGCTCAAATTAATTTTTGAATGATTTTTGGATGTTACATTACCACCCACCTTAAAAAGAATTTTGCCCTCAAAATTCCTTTGAAAACAATTCTCAAAAGACAAACTTTCATAAATCAAACAAGGAATTCACACACAATTCAACAGTTCAATCAAATCCTAACGTCCTACCTTAGGTCGAATTCTTGGGTGGTGACATCCCTTCAGCAATTATGGTGAATACCCTACTTTGTCGTTGTGGTTTGTGTCCTCATATCGGCCATGTCCCAGAGGGTACTCATCATGTGGTCCGTTAAGTTCCTCGTTCCTAGTACGTCCAGGTTCTGCATTGGTTCCTGAACACACTAAACAAAGATATTGAGTTGATCAGGCTAACACTAAGTTAAGTGTGATAGTAACCAACTACAACACCACTAGACTGTCATGCATATCTAAACCCTATATCTTATCATATAGATAAGATTCAAGGCATGACTTATCTAACTTTGGAAGCATAGTTAGTCCATTCCTCAAGGTCCTACAAGGATGAACTGCTCTGATACCATAATGTAACATCCTCCCAAGTACAACCCCATTCTTAAGCCATGGCGCCATACTTGAGAGTTGTTACTTCCTAATTAGCGGACCTTTCTTAAATATCTATAGCAAACTCGATCGCCTTGTAAAGTAACTAAGCATAATGATAATAACACATATTATAAGGAAAATACAACATTTATTAAATACATATTCAAATACAAAAGGAAGCTCAAGAGGAGCTTTAGTACATATATGTTCTCTAATACATTTACATAGACATCATTCTACTAAGTAGAACATATCAAAAGCATTAACTACTACATATTGCTGTTCCGAGTTCCTTTGCGTAGCGGCATCGTAGTCCCCTAGCTTAACCTGGAAGCGACAAAACAGAAACACATAGGGGTGAGAATTACACAATTCTCAGTAGGGCAATTCCCAATCACATACTTATAATGTCATCGTCATCACCCAAGCCACTCGGTTTATTAAGAAAGTGTGAATCATGCAACATATATCACGGTTCATTTTAAAGTTCTAAAATCATCCTTCCGAAGTGGATTCTTTTTAGTACTCAATCACTTGATACAAATACATCATCATATAGAATATATACTATCAAGTTTAACTTAAATACATTGGTCTCAACATAGATGTTAAAATCATTCTCATCTTCACGTGCCCTCAATATGTCAAATCTCATATATATAATTCTTATCCTTACGTGCCCTTGGTACATCGAAGGATCTCATATTGTTTCTTACTTTCCATGCCCTTGACCTACCAAAGGGATCTTTCATGCCCTTGACATATTTAAGGGATCTCATCTTTACTTAGCACACACATCATTATCAAGCTCACATATACAAGTATCACAATCATATGTGTAACATCATCATTAAATTCACATAGTATGGATAAGATCAAGTCAGTGCATTTTCTCTTTTCATCGACATAGGAAAGACTTAGTTATACCCAACGGGTATCTCCGTGGACAATTCCACAATAAGTAATTTATACCAAATGGTATTTGTAGTGGATTACACCACACAAGGGAAATAGTCCTGGGACGAGCTCAGTCCTATACGTGGTCATCGAACTTCATTTTTTTTCATTTCCGAATCCACACAGATCTATTCCTAGCCGATACGTCTACCGACTCAAGATAAATTTTTGGGAAGTTACTACTTTCGCCTTCCCTCATTCAATCTAAGTCTTGTTTCTGTTTTGTCCATATGTTAGAACCATTGAAATCTATATATATTCTCTTTTCTCATATTATGCATAAGTACTTTCTCCTTTCAAATACATACATAATGCATATACAGACATTCACTCACAATATAATCTCAATCATGCCTCTACCATGCTTTTACATGTCACAAGTCAAAAGGGACTTCATCCCCTCTCTTTGCCCCCACAATTTGGGGATCTCAATTCACTTACTTGCCTTTGACAAATCAAAGGATCTCAATTCACTCTACTTGCCTTTGACAAATCAAGGGATCTCAATTCACTCTACTTGCCTTTGACAAGTCAAAGGGATCTCATGTTTCTTTTGGCCATAGAATTTAATTCAACATACCATTATTGCCTACATAAAACACATACAGACATTCATTCACAAGGAATTCTCATTTGTGTCCAAAACATCAATCTTTAAACTATCCAATATGCAATCACACGTCACCATCACATGTAGACCTTTCAATTATATAAGATGTTCATCCATGTCATTATGAATAAGCATTCGAAACAATTGGCATGCATTCCTAAGTCATACATTTGGACTAGATATCATATTACCACAAACTTTCAGCCATTTTTACTTTCCAGCACTTTGGCAGAGTTATTGTCCTAGGTGCAACATTTTATTACCATACTAAACGACCATTCCAACCTTAAGGAAAATTTCACATGACACTTCAATGTGTCTAAAACAACCTGTAAAAATTTCAGGGCAATCAGAGTTATATAACTACTTCAATAAAATAGGCAATTCTGGTGGTCAGAAGCCACAAATTCATAGTCCAGACTTGTGTTCTCAGAATTTTTAGCCCTAGAATTCGATGGAATCATGGTACAAGAAATTCACAGAGGTATTTCAACATGTTATTAGTCTTGTGTAAAAATTTCAGGAGCTAAATCAATCAATTTCTATGGTGAAAAATTAGGGTAAGTTTATCACTTTAGTTCCAACAACACAGACAGCAGCAGGTACAATTCGGTTCTCAATTTTTTTGAGGTATCAAACCTTAGAATTAACTCCTAAGAAAATTCGTGTGTATAGTTTAAGAGGTTAACTACAACATATAATTTTCATGGCTCATGAAACCACCCAAAAATTTCCAGAAAATTCGTGACAAATTCTGATCACAGAACAGAAACCAGTCCACAACCTAGTTCCAACTTCACTTGAGAGAAAACCATTTTTAAAACCATCCAAACCCAACACAAAAATTCATACATCAATATCAATATGTTAATCATCAATATCATCAAAAATTTCGGAATTAGGGTAAGCCAAAACAGAATTGAAAAATTGCACAAGAAAGGAGCAAAAACCTACTTTAAGAGCTCTTGAGCTCTATGCTCCAAATGATGCTCTAGAGTGTTTTTGCTTCACTTCAAGCTTCCCCACCAACATCAAACCCTTCCTTTAACCTCTGATTGTGTGCCCTCAAGGTTGGAAAAAGTGATGGATTCAAATTCTAATCGGTTAGATTTGTAAAGAATTAAGTGTAGAACAAGTTTGGTGAAGAAGTTTTGATGTTTTAACAACTCTAGCTTAGGGTTTTTGATGTTAGAACTCAAGATTAAGCTCAAGGGAACAAAAATGGTGGCTGTTCTCTTCTCCCCTTGCTGGCCACGAAATGGAGGTGTTTTCTTTAAGAAGAATGGGTGACTAGGCTTGTTATTAATGGCAAGTCAAGATATTTGTCAAGGAAATGATTAACTTGATGACAAGGCAAGGATGGATGGCTAGGATTTGATCTTGGATTCCAAGATGAAATCTTGGCCTTCCACATGTCTTGATTAGGTGGGTAGCATCCATTTGTGGTAATGAAAGTGTCTTTCGGTGTTAAAAACCGCATATTGAAATCTCAAAGGGTAGTTGCGTCCACGGATAATCCAATATACCCGAAATTAATTTCAGGTATAAAATCATCATTCCTACCTATTTCTAACCTTGTTCCCATGTTTTCCTAATTTTGGGCACCTCCATGGCCCAAATCTCAGGTTTCAGCTATCCAGCGGCAGTGGGGCCCACAAGGTTACTATTACCCGCCAAAAATTTTTTTTTTTTTTTTTAAATTTTTTTTATACGTCCGTTGGGCCGCCCCATCATCGCTACATAGTTATATTTTTGAAATTACAAATAACAAAGCTCAAATTAATTTTTGAATGATTTTCGGGATGTTACATGTATTATATTGTTCAGTCGCAGATGTCGTCACAGTGTTCTTCTTTGACTCGCCACAATGGGTGTGGCAATACGTCCAACCTTGGACTCTTTGCACGCTCGTACTCTACGTTCCGTATATATATGTTCTTCGGCCGATCCTTTAGTACTTCCATTTTAGTACTTCCATTTTAACCACTTTGACCCACTTTCCCTTATGATGGTGTGCCTCTCCACATGGCACATCGGACGTGTTGAGATTCCTCTTGCCACCTGCTCACTGCCGGATGCACCCGTGTCTTCATCCTCCTCTCCGTTAATCCCTCCAAGGGCCCAGATGCTCCGGTGGAGGTGAGGCCATTGCACCTATGGCCAATAGTTCCTGTAGGAGGAGACGGTCATCAGCGGCAGTTGACATGTATAGAGTAGTAGCGTAGTGTTAGGACTTTACCTACCTGAGCCTGATACTTTTGGTTTCCTTTTGCTCCGTTGTATGTGTATATGCTATTTTGTAAGCTAAGTATTGAGAGGTTTGGTATCAGGTAGGGGGATTAGCCTCGTTCGCAGGAGTTCTATACTAATTTGGGGTCGTTTTGTTGGTTTTTGTTCTTATGATGTATATACGTGACTGTGACATGATGTCCCTATATGTAAATCTTGTTGTGATAGCATATGTATTACGACTCTCTTATCATTACTTTTCAACTAGTATAGACAGAAATGCCAGTAATACTCTACTAATTACTATATCCATACTCGAGTAAATGTGGTAATTAGGAGGGTGTTACACTTCTCCTACGGTGAGGAGAAGGTAAAACCGTGAAGGCATCGACATTAGCCCTGTCAAAGTGGACAAAGTCACTAGTCTTAACCAGTCAATGAGTTTCAAAGAAGGAAAAAGTCCCATGATGGGTGATCCTTAGGGCCCTCCCGTTCTCTAAGAGTCGGGATTATGATGATTATGATTATGTTTATGATTCGCTTATCAAGAGGATAAGTAAGAACTAGTGACGACTAGTTAAAGTATGAGCTCATAGCCTAGGTTTAGGGTGCAGTTACCATTATGATACTTAATGTCACAAGTTTGAGAAGAAGAAATGTTGTTCATGAGAAGTTACATGCCACTTATATGATGATTAAATTATTGTTCGTTTGCCTAAAGTATTGTCATGCATTCATGATTCTACTATGCTCTATGCATAAGATTCATCATAAAGCAGGACCTTGGATAATTATCTCTATGAAAAACCTCATAATAAACCTTTGCATGTTTAACCTTTTCATAATAAACCCAAGGTTCCTGGGACGTAAACGATGACACTAGGATAGAGGTTTTCCCTATCTAATTCTTTAGCAAGATTCTCACCCCTCTCTCTTTCTTCTTCCGTTACGTCTTCAGACACCGATGGTGTCGTTCGTGATCTCATTGACCCGCCCACTTGGGAGGTGCACTATGACCCGAGCATCGTCTTACCACTTCCAGGGTCATTGTGAGGTGCGCGTTTTTGTAGCGTGGGACGCCCGTTGCTTTCCCCGTCTCCAGCTATCGCTTCACTCTGACTTCACCTTTTGGCGACGACCTGATCTTTGAGAGGACGCGACCCTGAGACGAGAGAGACCAGGTGCCGTCCTTCTTCATGGCGGCACACGGAGTCCCGAGTATGTTCCCTATTCTCGATCGGAGGCCGACCCTTGGAGGGCTCTTCCCTTCGTTCCCTATGGATCTCGGTGGAGGTAGCGAGGACACTATCACCCAGCCGAGGCATGCGCGTGTGTTTGACGGCCTGAGGAGACCACATCATGGAGGCCACGTCGTTCCCTCAATTCCCATACCTAGATCTCCGCTTCGTTGGGCTACATCCGGAGGAGCTCCGTCAGTTCGTGGGCTACATCTCCCCATCCGAGACAGACGTCATCAGGAGGCGTGGGGGTGAGGGTAGTGATAGTTAGGAGTTTTATCTTTTGGGGATTTACCATGTACTTACTTTTATTTTCCTTTCCGTTTATGTATTTCCAGTTTCTATACTACAAGCTCTGCCCACCTATATGGGTAAGACTTTATGCTTCCTTTTTTGTTTCAGTGAGTATGTATTAAACTATGTTAGTTAATGTTATGATGAATGTTTTCATGATTGAGGTGTTCTTTATTGCATTTGTCTTGTATGATTTATTTATTCTTCCGCTTTACGTTTCGTTTATGTTGTACGCGAAGGCTCGCACTTTGTTTTACATATTCCATTTAAAAAAAAAAATTTATCTGTTTTTTCGCTAAGTTATTTTACAAATGATGTCCAAAAGGAAGTAATAACCAATAGTTAATCTTAATACGTCCTAAGCGTGTGGGTTAAATATTAGGGTGCTACAAATTGATTGGTACTATCTATGCCAACAAAGATACATTTTCTTCTGGAGCACATCACGAAAGACTTCAGCGGTTAAGTGTGCTTGACTTGGAGCAATTTTGGGATGGGTGACCTCTTGGAAAGTTTTCCAAGAAGTGTGTGAGTGAGAACAAGCACGCTGAAAAGACTCGTGTTGATTTGTGGGGACAAGTTGTCAATCCATAAAGCAGTAAAGGATGTTACAGAATACCCATCTCCCTCCCATCCATCACGCTCACAATCTGCGCCACATTCCTTGCCCATTGATTTCCTCAATTTGCTTCCAATCATGATTTTCTCCATTAATGCTCCATCGGCATATATATCCTTCCCAACAAAGGGAGGACAACTTGATTCCTAGCTTACACATGTAAGATACCCTAGATAGGTACAAAAGGAAATAAAGAAGAATTTGTCTTGGTTCACAATTTCTTTCTTCGAATTAATGGTATGGAGAAATAATGACTAATTTTAGAGAAAATTTTAATCATGTAATAAAGATTAAATGTTGTCTTTCAACTTTTAAATATTTGTTCTCTAATTTTTTTATCATGCAATTAGCCAATACAAATGCAAGTGATCCCTTTGTCTCTAGACTCCCACACGTCTCTATGATCTAAGGGGAGTCACAAATTTGACTCTCATCTCCAACTCCACCCTGAATATCTTAGTTAGAAAAGAAAATAGCCAATACAAATTCATGCATAATGGCTCTAGGCTGTCATACTTCAATCATTACTTTTGTGAGGCGTTATTCGTGAATTTCTAGTTTTTGCACTGCACCTTAGAGACAAGGTGGATTTTTTCGGGGAGGAGTAATTATACGAATGGGGCCCCTACTCTAATTAGGTCAGAGTAGTAGTTTGTTAGGAATTAGAATTAGTTTGTAATAATAAGGGCACGAGGCTATGTCCCCGACAGAAAGTTCAGGCCCCGGGTCTGCCATTGTATTGACTAGCTAGAACACAGTAGTGCGCCTTCAAAGAGGAGTGACTGTAAAATCCACTTTACTTGCCTTTTCTATTTGGTCACACCGGCGAGCGACAGCTGAAAAGAATCCTAGACAAAAGAAGGCATACTTACTTGGCATAATCAAATTATTATCAGATCCATCATAAAGATGATAGCAATGAAGATGTTAAAAAGACGGTGGCAATGAAGGCGTTAAAAGCCTTAACATTGATATGCACTCTGACCCGGACTTTGCCTGACCCACGATTAAAAATAATGCGTTCCTCCAGCTGGAAAACACTCATCAGTTTGACCGTAAACAAATCCTGTCGCCGCTTAGTTACTGTACTAGTGTTGCATAGTTTGTGTTCGTGCTGGAATGGAGAAGCACCGAACCTTAATCAAAGCCCCCTTTCTCTGATTACATTACACGTCGAAAAGAATAACAGAAAGAAAACCGCCTTACCTAGATCATCGATAAACCTTAGAATGATTATGAAATATGAAAGTAAATAATAAAAAATGTGCAGACATGTACATGGGGTTTCAAATCGACTTTTTCCAAGACAACAATCAGATGCGACAAAATCCAAACTACTCTGCAGGTAATCGTAACGTAATTCAAATCGGAAGGCATCTCCAGCATTTTAATATTGTCTTGATAAATTCTCCTCCTTTGATTATCCATACTTTGCGCAAATCACAATCTTTAATTCAAATCAATATTTAAGGCTTAAACAATCCATCATTGTCTTCCCTAAACTTAGCACTTCCATGACCGCTATCATTAACTTTCGATGAACTAGTTATTCTGTTCAAAAAAGCAACACGCTATCAAGATCTCAAGAAAAGGATGCCGGACAAAATGAGAGCTTTTATTAAACTATTATAGCACTTGAAAATGAGACTCATCCAATAAGAGTACAATAAAGAAAAAACAAAAGGCCAAAGCCCCCAAACTGCAGCTCACACAAGTAAACAGTGAACAATTGAGCTTGAAAATAACGAATTCATAGACAGAGAGAAAGGGGGAGGTATAAACCTTATAAACATTACTATCTCAGATATTCATAGTATGACAAACCAAAAGCAAAATCTTTTAAACCGAACACCAAAATCAATTAACTGTTCCCCCTAATTGGCTCGGGAAAAAAAATAATAATCAATTTATCTGGTCACACCTGCGCCTGATCTCTCCCCTCCTTCCAGTTTGCACCCGAACAAGGCTCAGTTTCTGCATTGCCTGTGCAAAGGCTTGGAAGAACTTGGTCTCATCCGCGGCGAACTTGTCCACAAAGGGCCTCGTCCTGGGGTCGCCATACAAACCGTGATCGGATTTCAGGACGCCCAAGCCCTTCGGAAGGTTCTGGAAGTAGACATTGTCGAACTTGTTTGGGGTCATGATGTCGTTGAACACGGAGAGAGTGGGATTACTCTGGTAATCGGCGCATGCCTTCTGAAGCCCTTGCGCGAAGCGAGGGTTGAACTGAGGGTCGTACTGGGACGATTTGCTGTAGTTGTAGATGTCGGCGCTGATCTGGCTGCAGTGGGAGAACCCAATGGTGTGGGCCCCGCTGAGGGCCACCATCTCCTCCACGGAGAACCCTCTCTTGGCGAAGATCTCGATGATCTGCGACATCGGCATGGTGGGCTTGGGGAGGTTGTTGTCGACGTCGGAGGCCCTGGAGACGCGGCCGTCGCGGCGTCCGAGGTAAACAGGATAGTAAGGGCCGCCGACCATGGTGACGAGGTCGCGGGTGGCGACGGCGAGGATGTCGGCGCACGAGACGGTGCTGGGGCAGGCGAGCTCGAGGGCGGTCTTAGCGCGGACGATGGCGTCGAAGCCGTCGCCTGGGAGGGAGAGGTTGATGTCGTTGTCGCGCTCGGCCTTGTTGAAGGGCGTCGAGGAGACGAGCACGGAGGCGTCGCAGCCGTTCGGGAGGCAGTCGTGGAGGAAGAGGCGGAGGGTAGCGCCGGCGGTGGTGGGGCTCGCGATCTGCTTGTTTGTGATTGTGTCTTGGACGATCTTGCTGAACTGGGGACAGGACTTGTCGTAGTAGTCGAGTGTGAGCCTTGACTCTGAAGTGCCCAGGAGAAGTGCCACCGAGGCAAGGGTTACAAAGAGAGCAAGATTAGGCACCGACATTATCAGTAGAGGGGTTCAAACTCTTGTTGCCTTGCTGGTTGGGACTGGAGAGAGGAGGATCTGAAGGGTGCGACTGTGGATTTGGAGATAGAGGATGATGGTGGTAGGGTGGGAAATGGGAAAGATGTGTGTGCAGCCAACAGACTAAAGTGGAGTGCAGTGCAGTTAAAAAGGGACAAATGAGGGTTTTTGATGGGGAGAGAGAAGAGTACACGCGCCACCCTCTGCAGCATCAATCACGGGATGCGTGCTTTAAGGTGCCACCGGAATCGTAGTGGGGACCCATTGTGTGCCCTGCCAGGGTGTTTTGGTGAAGTCAGGTTCGTGCGAGGGAGACGGGTGGTGAGCAACTGGCATTGTGACATGTACAATGCTTTGGTCTGGAATGGAATAGAGCATCAAAATGACCAAAATGAGCTCCGTCATTATGAAACTAAGCTGGAGTTGAATTAGCTCTTCGCGTTAACAAAGGTGTGTTGTGCTGCATTATTTTATTCACAACCACTCTCTCTAAAATTTTAATTCATATAAAGTGGCGCTTATAAAAAAGAAAACTCTCAAATTAAATTTTAGAAAATTAAAAAGTTGAATAAATTAGTTTTTATAAAAAATTTCTTTTAAATTAGTCATTGTAAAAGAAATTATCAGGTAAATTAGTGTTCCTAACCCAACTTATTAAAAGCACTAATTTGATTGATTATTCAATTTTATAGAGATCAATTTATCTAATTTGAATTTTTATAAGGATCAATTTGATAGTTTTATTTTTCAATGATCAATTTATTTATAATTTAGTTTTGTAAAGACCAATTTAAATAATTTTTTTATAGAGACTAATTTATCCGTCTAAAATGAGTATTTTATTTTATTTATTTTTCTCAAGTTCTTAAAATATGTACCGGATCAACAATAAAGAATGGGATGTAAGATTTTGAACTCAAATAGTAGTTCAATTAATTGAACTCAAATTTTATTAATACTGGCTGTATTGCCTGTGCTTTGCACGAGAAAGTCTAATGTTATTGCAATAATGCTTTTGCCAAGTTTGCTAATAGTGATGTTGCATTTATTGTATTTCAATACAAATATACTCATGATTTTTACTTATTCCAATAACATTATAATTTGGATGGTTCAGTTTAATGATGATGAGGATATAGTGTTTTAAATATAATAAATTTTGTTAGTCAATATGGGTGGCAAACAAAACACATGCCCCAATGCCACAATAAACGGCGGCTGCAATGTTTCATAATTCTACCATTAAATCAATTAATCCTTATTAATAATTAATAATTTACTAAACGTAATAAAATCAAGGTAGGCAAATGTCATTATAGCACATGGTGAAATTGTTTGGACGAGAATTTTTTTTTTTTGGCCAAGTGTTGCAAGAGAAAGCTGGTATTAACCTATTTTACAATAATAAGAACATTTCATAATATTATAATTTGGTAATATATAATTAAATCATTTATAGAAAAACTTTAAATTAATAATTGTTAACTACAGAACCCTTTAGAAAGCTATTGTAGCATATGTTTTGAATGATAATAAAATAAATTTTATTAAAATATTTTGAAGAAAGGAATAATAGTTTACTTGAGTTTCTAAAGTGCCTAACAGGATCACTCTCATATACATATAAATTCAATTCGTCACATATTTTGCACAATATCATGATTTGACATGATTAAAATTTCATTAAAAAACAGTCAATATCTTAAAGGTGTGAAAAGTTGATCAGAAAATGAATTTCAATATGTAAGAGACTTGAGAAAGCAAGATAAAGCATCAAATCAAGTCTATGTCTTCAAAAGTGACTCATGTCTTGAAAAGTGTTTCATGCCTTTAGAAAATGGTTCCTCCTTCAGAAGGTGAAATTAACTAGTTGAGAAAGTAATTTCTCATGATCATATTAAACACATCATCATCAATCTCTGTCATGATCACCATTGAAGAATATTAACATCTTTTGAAGGTCATCATACACCTCATAAGAAGTTCTGTAACACCCTAATATTTAACCCACACGTAGGACATATTAAGATTAACTATTAGTTACTACTTCCTTTTGAACATCATTTGTAAAATAACTTAGCGGAAAATCAGATAAATTTTTTTTTTTTGAAATGGAATATGTAAAACAAAGTGCGAGTCTTCGCGTATGACATAAACGAAACGTAAAGCGAAGAGCAAATAAATCATACGAGACAAAATCAATAAAGAACACCTCAATCATGAAAACATTCATCATAACATTAATTAACATAGTTTAATACATAAGCTGAATATAAAAGAAATGCATAAAGTCTTACCCATATACGTGGGAGAGCTTGGATATATAAGACTGGAAATACATAAACGGAAAGGAAAATAAAAGCAAGTACATGGTAAATCCACAAAAGATAAGACTCCTAACTATCATTACCCTCACCCTCCACGCCTCCTGGTGGTGCTGATCCTCGGATCAGGAGATGTAGCCCACGAACTTGGAGCTCCTCGATGTAGCCCAACGAGCGGAGATCTAGGCATGGGAATCGAGGAACGCGTGGCCTCCACGATGTGGTCGCCTCTTGCTGTCGAACACGCCTCGCATGCCTCGGTTGGGTGACAGTGTCCTCACTACCTCCATCGAGATCCATAGGGAATGAAGGGGAAGAGCCCTCCGAAGGATCGGCTTCCGATCGAGAACGGGGAACATACTTGGGATATCCGTGTACGATGAAGAAGGACGGGACGACGCTTGCTTGCGGTCCGGGTCGCGTCCGCTCGAAGATCAAATCGTCGTCAAAAGGTGAAGTCGGATTGAAGCGATAGCCTGGAGATGGGGAAAGCAAACGAGCGTCCCACGTACACAAAAATGCGCACCTTACAATGACCCTGGAAATGGTAGGATTGATGCTCGGGGTCATAGTGCACCTCCCAAGTGGACGGTCAATGAAGATCACGAATGACGCCATCGATGTCTGAAGACCTAACAAAAAGAGAAACAAAGAGAAGGGTGAGAATCTTGCTAAAGAATCTCGAGGGAAATCCTTTATCCTAGTGTCATCGTTTACGTCCCCAAGAACCTTGGGTTTATTATGAAAAGGTTAAACATGCATAGGTTCATTATGAAGTTTTCACAAGGTTAATTATCTAAGGTCCATGTCTTTTATCATGAATCTTAATGCATGTATAACACCCTAATATTTAACCTCAATACGCCTAGGACGTATCAAGACTAATTATTAGTTATTACTTCTCTTTAAATTCATTTATAAAATACTTAGCGAAAAATACGGGTAAATTTTTTTTTTGAAATGATTTATATAAACCAAAGTGCGAGCCTTTGCGCGTAACATAAACAACGTGAAGCGGAAGAATAAATAAAACATACAGAATATAAACATTAAAGAACACATTCATCATAAACATAATTCCTCATTACATTAGATAATATAGTTTAGTACATCAATAGAAATATAACAGAAACATAAAGTCTTACCCGTACTAGTGGGAGAGCTTAGGTCAATGGGAAACATAAAGACAAATACATGGTAATAATCCCAAAAGATAAACACCCAACTAACACTACCCTCCCACTCCAAGCCTCCTGGTGACGCCGTCCTCGGTTGGGGAGATGTAGCCCGCGAACTGACGAAGCTCCTCGGATGTAGCCCAACGAAGCGGAGATCTAGGCATGGGAATCGAGGGACAGCGTGGCCTCCGCGTCGTGGTCGCCTCTCGGCTGTCGACGCGCCTCGCATGCCTCGGCTGGGTGACCGTGTCCTCACTACCTCCTCCGTGACCCATAGGGAACGAGGGAAGATCCCTCCGAAGGATCGGCCTCTAATCGAGAACGGGGAACATACTGGGATATCCGCGTACCTCGACGAGGAAGGTTGGGCACGACGTCTGCTCATCTCGGGTCGTGTCCTCTCAAAGATCAGGTCGTCGCCAAAGGGTGAAGTTGGATCGAAGCGATAGCTGGAGACGGGGAAAGCAAAAGGGCGTCCCACGTATGCAAAAACGCGCACCTCGCAATGACCCTTGAAGTGGTAGGACTGATGCTCGGGGTCATAGTGCACCTCCCATGTAGGCGGGTCAATGAAAATCACGAACGACGCCATCGATATCTGAAGACGTAACGGAAAGAAACAGAGAGAGGGGTGAGAATTCTTACTAAAGAATCTCATAGGGAAGTCCTCTATCCTAATGCCATCGTTTACGTCCCAGGAACCTTGGGTTTATTATGAAAAGGTTGAGCATGCATAGGTTCATTATGAGGTTTTCGCAAAGGTTGTTGTCCAAGGTCCATGTCTTTTATAATGATTCTTAATGCATGTATGCAACATAATGTTTCATGGATGCATGGTAGCACTTTAGGTAAATCAAACAATAATTCAAACAACATTTGTGTGGCATGAAACTTTCCTTGAACATCTTTCCTTTTCTCATACTTGTGTCACCAATAATATAGTAACCGCACCCCTTAAGCTAGGCTATGAGCTCATACCTTAACTAGTCGTCACTAGTTCTTACTTATCCTCTTGATAAGCGAATCATAAATATCATAATCCCGACTCCAGAGTACGGGTAGGGGCCTAAGGATCACCCATCATGGGACTTTCTCCTTCTTCGAAACGCATCGACTGGTTAAGACCAACGACTTTGTCCGCTCGGTATGGCTCGACGTCCATACCCCCCACGGGTTTACTTTCTCCTCTGTAGGAGAAATGCGTCTCGGCATATAACTTTAAACTTCATATTTCTCAAAAACTTTCTTTTTGTCCCTCAAATTTGACGGAAATTCGGCGGCATAACGCTACTTCCGAATTTCCTCAAATTTGAGTCATGCCACATAATTTCAGTCACATGCATCATTTTCATGGAACTTTCTCATTGCCACAACTTTCTAGTTCACATGAGCATATTTCTCAATTTCATTCATATCTTTGAAACATTATGCATCTCAAACACAACATTTCATCAAATTATGCATATAAAGTTTCATGCTCAAGGAACTAACATAATCACATCATCATAAGTGTGCACGAGGTTCATCATCATAATCATACTCTCTCGTCCACCTATCTCACAGTATCTTATGCTTTGCCCTTCGGGCTTTAAACTTGTATTTGCATTATTATTACCCTCAAGGGGTTGGCACTTAAACTTTTCCTCTAAGATTTGAACTCACCAAGATTCCACTCACTCAAAAAAAAAGGCAGAAATATATATCATTTGCTTAAGGGGCTCTAGAATCTCCATTCGCGACCCTTTTAAGATCCATCTTCGCCTAAGGCTCCATAATTAATTCTTAGATCAATTATGAGGGATTCCTAGGCATGTTCTCTAAGTTATAAACCACTTAGATCTCTTATCATCATCTTATACTTAGAAATTAGCACCTAATCATTTATGAAGGGATCTTGTACATGTCTTACTAATTATGAATCATTTATCCCTGAATTAACCATTCTAGAACAGATTTGCACTTCTTTGTATTAAGGTGTTCTAGAATTCTCATCTCAAGTCCCTTTTTAGTTACTTATTCTTTACTAGCTTCTCTAAATCGATCCTTGCTTCACTCAACATAATTTTACACATTTAACACCTTAGAACAGCATTTATACAGTAGCCAAACATAGAACCGAAATCATGAACCCATAAGATCACATAATCTCTTGGGTTGAAATGCATATAAGTTGCTAGTTTTCTCTTGAAATTTCTGGAAACAAAAGGTGTTCTGGTAATCGATTACATGTTCCTAGTAATCGATTACCAGGAGCTCAATTCATTCTGGGTTTTCAAAAACAACCGGGTAATCGATACACATAATGGTAATCGATTACGTAGGTTAATCCGTTTCGGAAAAGTAAGGAACATAGGGTAATCGATTACATACGACGTAATCGATTACTTAGGGTTAAATGTTTCGGAAAAGTAAAGAACATTTGGTAATCGATTACTATAATGTAATCGATTACATGTTTTCAGAAGAGGTCTGGGCATGAAAAGCCGTAGTAATCGATTACACTCTCTGGTAATCGATTACCAGAACCAAAAGTCCTTCAAAACCTTCTGGTAATCGATTACATGGGTGGTAATCGATTACCAGAACCTCAAAATTGAGAAAACATGATTTTGACACATTCCAAACTATTTTAAACCTCTTGAGACCTCATAAAACTTTCCAACATTTCCTTGAAAATTATTCATGTATTTTACAAAATCAAACCATTGTTGGTTCATACCAAAACTCATCCATTTCTTTTTGAATGGAGTTTCCTTTTTAGGATACTTAGGGCAAGTCTTTGAGCTCTAGAGTGTTTAGGTGATGACAAAATCTTAAACATGCCATGCACTTTATTTTACTCTTCATTAGAAAGTAAAGTGAGAGCATAAAATAAATATGAGATGCAACTTCATTATTATCTTCAAGGATTAAGTGATGACTTGAAATATAAACATGAAATGCAAGCTTGGGAATTTAAATATGGTAATGCAAGTTCATTCATTTACTCTTGTGAAATTAGTGATAACATCAAAATAAACATGAGATGCAAGACATAAATTTAAACATGAATGCATCTTGTTTTTGTCTTAGCTAGAGCTCTTGCAAGACTTTTAGAGGAACATAAACCTCAACCCATTATGCATCATAAGGCAAGCTTTAGAGTTCTTAGCACCTAGACTTCAAGAGAAATCTTAAGGTTTGAACTCACCATCAAGCTTAAGGAAATGGACCCAAAGTTCATCACTTTGTCTAAACAAAACTACAAGAACTAAGTCATATTCTTTATTTTATTGCTCATAGGCTTCAATCTAGCGCGGATTCTAAACGGCCGACCAACTTTAAGGTTGGCAAGGGTAAGCCTAGAGCTCTTTGAAATCATGAGATTAACTTTCTTAACAAAACTTTCGTGATCTACTAGACATATTTTACAAACTTTGTTCAAATCCATAGAAGAAAAACTGAAAATCCTTAAAGGAAAGAGGAAGAGGAAAAACCGAAACTTAAGCCAAGAAAAGAAAGGAAATCCAAGCATGTATGGTCCAAGACCAAGTTGTTTCAAGCTTTAGAGGTTTCTCACATGACAACAACAAATCATTATCTTGAAACCTCATCATCAAGCTCACATTCTTTGTAAGAAGGCCTCTTGGCCGAAAAAGAAAGAGGAAGGAAAAGGAGTTTGAAACCAAGAGAAAAACTAGAACTTTCTTGAAGAACACAAACAAAAATCATCAAAACTTAACCCCTACCTTAAGAAGTCTTGAAGAGATGTAAGAAAGCTTTGTTTTCTAGATGGAAGGAGAAGGAAATCCTTTTGGAGTCTTGAGGAAGAAATCAGCCAAGTTGAGGGAATTTGAGAGGAATGAGAGAATTTGCAAGAAGTGTGAACTTACCAAGTGAACCAAAGTGTGACAAGGTTCATCAAGGCTTGGTATTTATAAAAAAATGAGACATGTTGGCTGATTTGGGAGGGAATGGCTGATGACTTTTCAAGGTCAAGGGAGGAGGAAAATATCTCTTACAAAAGCATGGGTTTAGGCATGGCAAGCATGGTTGGAAGCATGGGCAAGGTATGGCCTAAGGCATGGGCTTGGAGTGCATCACAACTCAACATGTGGCACCATTTGGGGACAGATTTTCGGCCCCTCATCAGCCAAGGGGAAGGGATTTTTGTTCATGTAATTGTGGTTTAAGGATGTGTTTAAGTGTTTCTATGATTAGGCTTTTTGATTAGGAGTTTGTAAGCAAGCGTTTAGGTGAGAAAATGGTTAATTGAGGTGGTTCAAGACTTGATTAGGAGGGTGATCTTATTAGATTAGTAATTTAAAATAATTCTTTTGGTCAAATGAGGTATGGCTCAATTCCTTAATTTAAGGAAAGAGAGAGAAAACACTATTCAAGATTCCATGACTAGAAATCTTGAATTTAAAGAATACAATTAGAGTTTATCTAAGCAATCTTAGGTTCTAATTAACCTTAATAAATCATTTTGACTCTAGATTAATTATCGAAATAAATTAATCTTCGATTAGAGCCTAATATTGCTTAGGTTCGCTATTGCTTCATTAGGCGCACTGTACACTGTTCTAGGGGCAAAATGGTAATTTTGCACTAAAACTGCCAGGGACCTTCAGAGCAACTAAACATCAAACATTGCTCATAAACATCATTCTAAACTTCCTGAAAAGTTCCGGGCTCAACGGCATCTTTTCCCGTGTAGACACAGCGGGGTATTTTGGTCATTTTGAGGGAAGTTGAGAACGAGGTTTCCCCCTCGGATATCATTCATAACAGCATAATCCCCTTCAAACATCGAGTTGACCCATTCGAGGGTTGCCGGGCAACTGTCCTCGAATTTCGGGAAAAATGACCTCAGGGGCATTTCGGTCATTTGTACTCTAACGGCGGAAATGGAGACGTCCACATGTATGCAAGTATAGTGAAACATGAATACATGGCAACATTTAGGCAAACCAAACAATAATCAGTCAACATATAAGTGGCATGTAACTTCTCTTGAACATCATTCTTTCTTCTTTACTTGTGACAACAAACATCATAATAGTAACCGCACCCCTTAAACTAGGCTATGAGCTCATACCTTAACTAGTCGTCACTAGTTCTTACTTATCCTCTTGATAAGCAAATTATAAACATAATAATAATCATCATAATCCCAACTCCCAGAGTACGGGTAGGGGGCCTAAAGATCACCCATCATGGGACTTTTTCCTTCTTCGAAACGCATCGACTGGTTAAGACGGCTTGTCCGCTTTGAGGGCTAATGTCGATGCCCTCACGGTTTTACCTTCTCCTCAGGAGCAGAGAAATACGTCTTGGTGTGTCACATTAAACATCTTATTTCTCAAAACTTTTTTAAGTTTCTCAAATTTACGGAAATTCGAGCATAACGACTATGCTCAAATTTCCCTCAAATTAAGTCATGCCACATAACTCAATCAAACATATCATCCTCATGGAACTCTTTCAATTAATAAACTTTCTAGTTCACATGAGCATATTCTTCTAACTCATTCATGTTTTGAAACCTCATGCATCTCAAATACATGGCACAACACTTCATCATATCAACATGCCAATTATACACATAAAGTTTCATGCTTGAGATATTATCATAATCACATCAATAAGAATATGCTCACTCGTCCTCATGCTCACATCACAACTCCTATCTCATGGTATTTTATACTTTGGCCCTTAGGGTCTTAACTTATGTTACAATCATTCTAATACCCTCTACATCCTTATTACACCCAAGAGATCATTACTTATAATTCTAAATAAGATTTAGGCTTACTAAAAATTCCAAACAGCATTATACATTTAACAGAAAAATATCATATGTTTACGGGGCTTAGAATCTTCGTTCGGAACCCTTTTACGTTCCATCTTTGCCTAAGGCTCTATAATTAACTCCTAAACCAATTATGATGGATTCCTACACATATTCACTAATTATGAGCCATTTCTCAAGTCCAATTATGCTGGAACAGAAATTTTTTTTTTCTAGTGTCTAAGCACTTTTAGATTCTTATCGTAAGTCCTTTCTATTTACTTAGTCTTTCCAACCTCCAAAATCATTCCTCACTTCGCTCAAACACAATCTTACGCATCTTAACTCCTCAAAACAGAATTCATATAGTGGCCAAGCAACAAAATAGAAACCAAGAGTGTATATCACACGTAATCGCATACAATCATGTTATAAGTGCACATGAGTTACTAGTTTTTCTCTTGAAATGATTTAGAGTAAAGGGTGTTCTGTAATCGATTACATGTGTTGGTAATCGATTACTGAGACTAAATCTTGTTCTGGGTTCAAAGAACAACCGGATAATCGATTACATAGGATGGTAATCGATTACTTAGGGCTAAAACATTTTTTAGAAAATGGAAAACATCAAGTAATCGATTACACAATAGATAATCGATTACAAGGTTTTAAGACCTTCTGGGCATGAAGACAAGTGGTAATCGATTATATTTTATGGTAATCGATTACCAGAACCAAAAACCCTTCGAAAAACTACTTGGTAATCGATTACATAGCTGGTAATCGACCAAACCTCAGAATTTGAGAAAACATGATTTTTAACACGTTCCAAGTTATTTAAACACCTTGAAATCTTATGGAACATTTTTCAACATTTTCTTAAAATCACCCTCACATCTTACAAAATCAAAATTTTCATTTTATCATAACTACAACACTTTCATGGTTAAAATTTCCATTTGAAGACATTTAGGGCAAGTCTTTGAGCTCTAGAGTATTTAGGTGATAACATAATCTTAAACATGCTATGCACTTCATTTACTCTTTATTACAAAGTAAAGTGAGAGCATAAAATAAATATGAGATGCAACCTCCTTATTATCTTTAAAGATTAAGTGATGACTTGAAATGTAAACATGAAATGCAAGCTTGAGAATTTAAACATGATAATGCAAGTTCATTCATTTATTCTTATGAGATTAGTGATGGCATCAAAGTAACATGAAATGCAAGACATAAACTTAAACATGAATGCAACTTGTTTTTATCTTAACTAGAGCTCCTACAAGACTTTAGAGGAACATTAGTAGCCTTAACCCAACATATATCTTAACAATGGAAGATGAGCTTTAGAGTTCTTAACACCAAGTGTTCAAAGAAGATTTTGGTTTTGAACTTCATCATCAAGCTCAAGAAAGTGGACTAAGTCAAAAACACAACACTTAACAAAACAACATAAATAAAACCTCATATTCTTTATTTTATTGCTCATGGGCTTCAATTTAGAGTAAAACTCTTAGAACGACCGACCAACTTTAAGGTTGGCAAGGGTAAGCTTAGAGCTTTTTGAAAACATGTGATTAATTTTCTTAACAAAACTTTTGTGATCTACATAACATTTTTAGCAAAACTTTGTTCAAGTGAAAACAAAGAAAACCGAAATCTTCGAAGGAAAAGGGAAAGGAAACCGAAACCATTCAAGAAAGAAAGGAAAAAGGAACCGAAAATGTAAGCAAGGAAAAGAAAGAAACACAAGCATGTATGGTCCAAGACCAAGTTGTTTCAAGCTTTAGAGGTTTCTCACATGACAACAACAAGTCATTATCTTGAAACCTCATCATCAAGCTCAAGTTCTTCTCATAAAAAGGCCTCTTGGCCGAAAAGAAAAGGAAGAGGAAAAGAGTTTGAACTAAGAGAAAACTAGAACTCTTGAAGAGAGGATTGAAGAGAGCACTAAAGAAGTCTTGAAGAGAGGAAGGAAACTTTGTTCTTGAGAGGAAAAGAGAAAGAAATCCTTCTTGGAAACTTGATGAAGAACTCGGCCAAGGGAGGAGGAAAAAGAGGTTCTTTGAGTTTGGGAAGAAAGCTTGAAGTTTGCTCAAGTGTGTAAAAGATCCTAAAGGCTTTCAAGCTAGTGTATTTATAGAAGACTAAGAGCTCATGGATGGCCTTGAAGGAGGAAGAGTGGCCGGTCACTTTGAGGAAGAAGGAGAGAAGAAATATCTCTTTGATTGGTATGGTGGAGAGCATGGGCAAGGTATAGTGAGGTATGGGTTTGGGTATGACTTAAGGCATGGGTTTGGAGTGCAACAAAAATCAACATGTGACACCATTTTGGGGGAAAATTTCGGCCAGCATCAGCCAAGGGGGATGGGATTTTGTTCATGTAATTGTGGTTTAAGGATGTGTTTAGGTGTTTCTTAGATTAAGGTTTTGATTATGAGTTTGTAAGAAGGTGTTTAGGTAAGGTAATTGGGTAATTAAGAATGCCAAGACTTGATTAGGAGGGTAATCTTGCTAGATTAACAATTTAAAATCATTCTTTTGATCAAATGAGTTATGGCACAATTCCTTAATTTAAGGAATTGGAGAGAAAATACTATTCAAGATTCCATGACTAGGAATCTTGAATTAAAGAATGTAATTAGAGTTTAACCAAGCAATCTTAGGTTCTAATTAACCTTAATAAATTATTTTGACTCTAGATTAATTATCAAATAAATTAATCTTCGATTAGAGCCTAATATTGCTTAGGTTTGCTTAATTGCGTCATTAGGCTCACTGTACACTGTTCTAGGGGCAAAATGGTAATTTTGCACTAAAACTGCCTGGGACCTTGGGACCAACTAAACATCAATAACCACTTAAAAACATCATTTCCAAACTTCTGAAAAGTTTCGGGCTCAAACGGCACCTTTTACCCGTAGAACACGGAAGGGTATTTTGGTCATTTTGAGCTGAAAGTTTGAAAACGAGATTTTCACCTCGGATATCATACATAACAAATATAATCCCTTTTAAACATTGAGTTGACCCATTCAAGGACTCCGGTCGATTGTCTTAAATTCAGGTAAAATGACCTCAAGGGCATTCGGTCATTTGTACTCTAACAATAAATGAGGCGTTACAAGTTCAGAAAGCATAAGAGGCTTAGAAAGTGTAGAAAAACATTAGAAACTACATGTACATCAGAAACTACACTTGGCCAAGAGAAACTCAATGAAGATTTGAATTTCAAATAAAGTCAATGACTCAAAAAGTATTGATAAAGACATATCAACTTTATGCTTGGATATTCCTTACTTTCTAGAAAGTCTTCACATGAAGTAAAGTTCAAAAATCACATTTAGAATGAAGAATTTTTTGAAGCACCATTTAGAAACCATTGTCAATGGATTCTACACTAACAAGGATAGTATTGACAAACTAAATTTACATTTCTAGAAGGAGATCTTATGACACAAAAGGATGATCAACACGTGTCAAGAAGAGGAGGATCAAGGGACTGGTCCAATTCAAAATTCAAGTATAAAGGAGGATGTCTTCAAACTTGAAGGAACTTTCGCACTTTCAACACTTAAGCTCTCTTATGTTTTCTGAAGTTCATTTATTCTTTGAATTAAGTTTCGAAAAAGAAAAATATTCTTTCTTGTTCATCTTAGTAAACATTCTTCATTAGAAGATTAAAAAGAAGTCTCAAGTTGTTTCCTTAAACATTGTATTACTTTAGCAAACTTGAGTGTTTCTCTTGGAGTGTTATGTACACCCGATTTGTTTTCCTTTGTGAAATAACTAAAATATCCCTAAGGTCATTTATACACGAGAATCAAGATGGCCAGGTTCGGCTATCCTCAAAGGGTTAGTTTAATGTTTGAAGGGGTCTATATGTGTTTTAAATAGGATAAAATTAAATTGCAATTCCTAATTTTCCCTAGCATAAAATTTCCAAAATGTGGCTGAGATATTTAACGCTGAATTAAGTGACGAACAAACCCAGCTCATCACTCGTGAGGTGGATATGTCAATCTGAGGGAATTTTTTATGTTTTGGTGAGTCCTAGGGAGTTTTTTTTGTGTAAAATGACCATTTTGACCCTAGTTAGTGCTAATTGAGTTTAATTAAAGTAATTAAGGGCATGTAAGCAACATTAGGCTCTAATTAAAGATTGATTATTTTTATTAATTGATTTTGAGTCAAAATAATTATTTTGAGTTAATTAAGGCACAAAATTGGTTACAAAAGATTAATCTCATTCTTAATAAAAGATTAGTGAGAATGAGACAAAAATTGCTTTATGAGACACAAAAGTAAAAGTAGAGGACAAAAACTACTTTATCTCTCCTACTTTCCCTTAAGATTAGGGACCGTGTTACATTTGAATTTTGAATTACTTGAGGTTAGTCTAAATTAAACATGCAAGACACTTCTAATCTTAGCTCAAGTACCATAAATACCTAATTACCAATTCCTAACTATTCCCCTAATTAAACCTACACCCAACCCTAATCCACACTTACAAAACATAAAAAATATCCCCACCTACCCTATTTTGGCTTGGCAACACACCCCTTTCACTATCTTATTTTGATTTTTTTCCAAACACACTTTCTCTCACACTCTCATTCTTCCCATCACCTGTTTTGGTCACTTCTTGAGCACCAGGTTGTGTAAAAAAATCTCTCATTCTCTCCATCTCAAACTCTTTTCTTCTCCTTCATTAAGAACGTCTATATTGTTGTTCTCCACTCATGCTCTAAACCTCAAACAAACACACTACCATCATAAATCATATCCTAAACACATACACAAAGCCACCACAAAAATTATTCCTCCTATTTCTTTTCCCTTGGCCGAAAACACACTCCTTGCTAGAGAGAAGATTTTCTTCTTTTTCTTTGCAAGAACAAGCACTTTAATCCTTCAAGCAAGAAACATCTTTTGGTAGGGATTTGTTTTATGTTTTTTTTCCTCTCATTACAACAAATATGGCTTATAGCCACACTTTTCTGGACCACATTTAAAAAGTGTAGCCTACAACTAGCAAAAGCCACACTTTTGAGGGTGGACTTTGACAAAACCCTTAGGCAACTTGGTCAAGTTCGTTGCTTTTGTAGATTAATTACAGCAAGTAGTCTTAAAAAGAATGAAGAAATCCGACAAATAAGCAGCAACATGATGAGAAAGTTACATCCTTAGAAAATTACACTCAGCAAATGAATTGTAGGATGGATGGATTGTGTAATCTGGTAAAAGTATTAGTGCAACAAAACAACCCTGGAATAAGTGTAGAAGACGTGGCAACTTTACTACAATTGCTCAACTATCTCCACTTGATGCAAATAGTTCACAAGCTATTGCACGACAAAATGTTCCCCTCCTCTAAATCAAGTTATGTTTCAATAAATGAAAATGTAAGTATTCTTTAACTTGATAGTTGTATATATTGCATGCTTGGGTTTGAGATTGTTCCTTCTTAAGAGTAGTACTTTGATGTAGTACTCTGAAGGTTGCCATAAAATTCTTCATGTTGGCACTTTGCTTGGAGTTTAGTTTTTTGAGGAATGGTCTTGGTGGAGCTTGTTTAATGGATATTCTCGATCTCTATTACCTTATCTTGTTTTTGATGATGATGTTTTGCTTATCTATAATTTGTTGTTCTGCGATATTGTTTAAAATATGGTGGATTCATTGGTGTAAATGGGGCAATGCAAGAAATAAAGGACAATAATGATAATTTTCACATGAGTGGTTATTGTCCATATCATTCAACAACACTATTTCAATTCTATCGTCTCTCACATGCTTAGTTTTTTAATACAAGACAAAGGGGCTCTAGTGCTCGATGTCAATATAAGTGGCATCTCATAGCCTACCTAGGTGGCACTTCTCAACACAGACATCCAACTCCACATTTATTCTAAAATTAATCTCATTGAATATTTTCTTTTACATTCTAACATCTTTGAATTTTATTTTTGTGTAGGCTAATATGAATGTATCATTCGATGATAATGAAGATCTTCAACATCTAACATTGTGGAGAGTGAAGATTAGATGAATTATGATGTCATTTTGAGACCTATTAAAGTGTTTTATTTAGATTTATTTCTACTTAGACTACGTTAATGTTTAAAATATTAACACTAATATGTTTGTAATGTCTCTATCTTTGCATGCAAAATGACCAAAATGCCCTGAGGTCATTCCCTGAAAATTGAGAACGATTGATCCAGGCTATCCTCAAGAGGTAGTCTAATGTTTGAAGGGGATTAAATGTGTTATGGATGTATTAGAGATGAAAAACTCAATTTTCCTGGTCTTTCTCGTGTGCAAAATTACCAAAGTACATCTTAGTTAATTTAATCAGATTAAGTGACGCTGAACTTCGGCCATCACTGGAGTTCGAAATGTCAACTATAAGTATTGCATGATATCTGGAAAGTCCAGGTGGTCCCTGGATTTCTTATGTAAATTTATGGTTTTGCCCCTAATTGGTGCTAAATGAGCTTAATTAAGCGATTAAGGAAATATAGACAATATTAGGCTCTAATTAAAGATAAATTAATTTTATCTAGTAATTTTGAGTCAAATTATTTATGTGAGGTTAATTAAGGCCTAAGTTTGTTTAAGGAAGTTCAAATTCCTTTCTTAATCAAAGACATTATGTTATGTCATAGTAAATAGTGATTTCTCTCTTTTCCCTAAATTTAGGAAATGTGTTGGAGTTTGAATTTCAAATTAATTGAGTTTAACTCAACTAAGTGTGCAAGACCACTCCTTAATCATGTCTTGAAAGGCCTTAAACACATGGTTACTAACCCAAATACCCAATTATCAATTCCTAATTCATTTTCTAATCAAATCTATCTCTAATCCAGGTCCTAACACACATGAAAATGAAACATCTTTCCCCAAAAGGCTAAGGAGGAAGCAGACTTCCTCCCCTTTCCCTTTATATTTTAATTTCCATAAACACCAATACACTCAAAGGAATCCTCACTTTTACCATTTGCTTTTTTGTTACAATCTTGATCAAGAAGCTTGGCCAAAAGTCCTCTCTTATTCTCTTAACTTAAGCTCTCATCTTCTTCCTCTTCTACCTCCATCCTCAACCTCCTATCAACCTCAAACCACCATACTTCCACCTTAGATCAACTCTCAAACACATATCCTTTCCATCCCAACACACAAAACCACAAGAAAAACCCTCCTCTCACTTTGTTCTCTTTTGGAAACATATCTTCATTCCAAGGGAAGATTTGTTCTTCTCACTTCCTTTAAAGACCAAGTTCCCTCTTGTAAGAAAAGCACACTTGGTAGGGATTTTTATTTTGAGTTCTCTCCTTTTTCCTCTTTGCTTTTCATTTTCTATGTTAGAATAAATGGAAAAATTTTCCTCTTTTATTTTCCTCATTTTTTCGATTTGGATGATGGATGAATAGTTCAGTTTTTTCTTTCTTTCTTACCATTTTGGTTTGAGCTTTCCTTTTCCTCCTTTTCTTTTCGGATTTGTTGTTGTTGGATGGATAAAAATCATGGCTTGATGATGAGAGATCCTAATGGTGGTTTTGATATCACCATGTGCTTAACCTCTAAAGACCAAGGTTTGGTTTATTTTCGGTTTTAAGAAATGAGAAATTTAGTATACTTGTTAGCTCCTTGAAATATCCTTTCTTTGATGTTTGAGACCATGGTTTGATGATGAGGGTTCCTAGATGATGTTTGTGAAATCATCATATTTGTGACCTTTAAAGCTTGAGACTTGGTTTCAATTTCAAAGGGATGTGATAAATAAAATGTTGGTTAGTATTCTTTGTCCATTTCTTTTTGAGCTTGATGGTGAGTTCAAGAAATAAGGTTCTTGGAACCATGGTGGTAAAAGGACTCTAAAGCTCCTTTCCATTTTATTAAGATTAATTTAGGGGTTGAGAGTTTTATTCTTTAAAGTCTTAAGTGGAGCTTTAGCAAGAAATAAAAAATGGGGCTTGCATCATGTTTATATTTCAAGCTCTTGCATCTCATGTTTATATTTCAATGCCTTGCACATCATATCTACTTTCAAGTTATCACCTAAATTTTGAAGACTTAAAAAAAAAAGAACTTGCATTCTCATATTTATATTTCAAATCTTGCACATCATATTTATATTTCAAGTTATCACCCAATAATGATAAAGATGAAAAATGAGATTGCATAGCATGTTTATTATTTTTATCATCACCTAAATCTCTAGAGCTCAAGACTTGCCCTTTGTATCTTAAATGGAAATTTTGATCATGGACATCCTTTGAATATATGTTTTCAGCCCCAAGGGGTATTTGGATTGAAGTTAGTTTTATTTTCTTTTTGAGGCTTGAATCTTGCTCTATGATGTACAAAGAAATTTTATAGGATTTGAGAGTTCAAGAAGAGTGGAAATGTATTCCCTAAGGGATTAGAATTTAATAAAAAATCTTTAGTTTTAAGTGAAGAGCTTGTTTTGTTTTGTGAAAATGCAAGAATGATTTCAAAAGGAATGTTAGAGTGATGTTTTAAAATGGTCTTGGAATGAAAGAGTAGCTTGAATTGTGTTAAAACTTTGGCTTTTCAAATTTCAGGATTTTGGTAATCGATTACCAAGCTTATGTAATTGATTACCAAGAATGATTCTTGTAAGCAACAAGTTTTTGGTTTTGGTAATCGATTATCAGCCTATGTAATCGATTTCCAAGACCTCTTTGTGCCAGGAACAAGTTTTTGATTCTAGTAATCAATTACCAGCACATGTAATCGATTACCAAGACCCCAAAGATACAAATAAGTGTGTTCTAAGCGAGATAATGTGGATTGATGACCATACATGCTTAAATTTTGAATTATGTGAATGATGATCCCTAGTATGTTATATGTGCATGTGTATGTGTGTGTGTGTATGCTATAAAATAACGATTGACATTATGCTTATGGATATATGCATGTTTATGTAATCAATGGCATGATGATTTTGTGACATGATGAGGTTATGAATAAATGAGTAAGAAACATGATCCATGAGGATTATGAGCAAGATATGTTAGATGATAAGTTATGAGTATATGCTCACATTTGCATTCTTTAAATAATATGCTAAGATAATAGGTGACATAAGACATGAAAATGATCCTCTAGACTCTAGGAATTAATGGTTAAGAGGTGATCCAGATAAAGGTAATCCTTTAGACTCAGGAATTAATGATTATGAAAGGTGAACCTATGCCCCTAGCCCACACTCTTGGAGTTGGAATTTAGGTTATGAGAGGATAAGTGTGAGCTAGTGACGACTAGTTAGGTATGAGCTCATAACCTAGAACTCTTGAAAGGGGAGAGTCTTAGGGTGGCCCCCATGGAAAAGAGAATAAGAAGTTTAAGTCACCTAAAAGAATAAGGAAAGATCATGGTAGAAGAATTTACATTCTCTATGCTATGTCCACTTAATATTGTAACATCCTAATATTTAACCCTAATACCCCTAGGACGTATCAAGACTAATTATGAGTTATTACTTCTCTTTAAATTCATTTATAAAATACTTACGGGTAATTTTTTTTTGAAATGGTTTATATAAAACAAAGTGCGAGCCTTTGCGCGTAACATAATCAACGTGAAGCGGAAGAATAAATAAAACATACAGAACATAAACATTAAAGAACACATCCATCATAAACATCATTCCTCATCGTATTAGATAATATAGTTTAGTACATCATAACGGAAATATAATAGAAGCATAAAGTCTTACCCATATAGTGGGCAGAGCTTGCAATACAATGATATCAAATGATAACAAATACATGAAACAACCCCCAAAAGATAAACACCCAACTAAGCTCTCCCTCCCTCGAGCCATGGATGACACTCCTACCCATCCCTCGGTGGTATCCAATGAACTGTGCAAGCTCCTCGAATGCGTGAAGGCGAAAGGATGGGCGAGCATGCCCGCCACGATGAGGCGCATCTCCGACGTCGTGCTAACCTCCGCGTCACCGTCTCCTCGCTACCCATCCCGATATCCATGGGTACGGAGGGCGGAACCTTCGAGAAAGGATGAGAAGGAGGATCCTCTAATAGGTCGGTCTCGAACGTCTCGAGCGGCACGTCTCGGGGTCCTGCACACGCTGAAGATGCCGAACGGGCGCGGTGGTTCTGCTCGCGGGCTAGCTTCCTCTCAAAAATCATGTCGTCGCCAAAGGGGAGGTCGAGTGAATCTAGCTGGAGATGGAAAGGCAAACGGCGTCCCACATATGCAAAAATGCGTATAGCACAACGACCCTCGAAGTGGTAGGACTGATGGTCCAGGTCGTAGTGCAACTCCCACAGGGTGCGTGCAACAAAAATCACGAACGACGCCATCGATATCTGAAGACGTAACGGAAAGAAAGAGAGAGGGTGAGAATTCTTCTCTAAAGAATCTCAGGAGGGAAGTCCTCTATCCTAGTGTCATCGTTTACGTCCCAGGAACCTTGGGTTTATTATGAAAAGGTTAAGCATGCATAGGTTCATTATGAGGTTTTCGCAAAAGTTGTTATCCAAGGTCCATGTCTTTTATAATGATTCTTAATGCATGTATGCAACATAATATTTCATGGATGCATGGCAGCACTTTAGGTAAATCAAACAATAATTCAAACAACATTTGAGTGGCATGAAACTTTTCTTTGAACATCTTTCCTTTTTTCATACTTGTGACACCAATAATATAGTAACCGCACCCTTAAACTAGGCTATGAGCTCATACCTTAACTAGTCGTCACTAGTTCTTACTTATCCTCTTGATAAGCGAATCATAAACATAATCATCATAATCCCGACTCCAGAGTACGGGTAGGGGCCTAAGGATCACCCATCATGGGACTTTTTCCTTCTTCGAAACGCATCGACTGGTTAAGACCAGCGACTTTGTCCGCTTTGGCAGGCTAATGTCTATGCCCTCACGGTTTTACCTTCTCCTCAAGGAGGAGAAGTACGTCTCGGTGTGTCACCTTAAACATCATATACTTTCATTCTTCGAAACGCATCGACGGTTAAGCCAATGACTTTGTCCACTCGACGTCCATACCCCACGGGTTTACTTTCTCCTCAGAGTAGGAGAAATGCGTCTGGCATATAACTTTAAACTTCATATTCCTCAAAAACTTTCTTTTGTCCCTCAAATTTGATGGAAATTCGAGCGTGAACGACTGCACCATGAATTTCCTCAAATTTGAGTCTTGCCACATAACTCACATAATGCATGTTATCTCCCAAGATCCTCCATCAAGAAAACTTTTCAATCATAACAACATACTTTCTCTAATTCATTTGTATCATATAGTCTGATGCATTATGCTCATAACATACCGAAACATCACACGCATATCATAAATCCATATATTCTCATACTCATGATATTAACACATTCATTCATATCACAAGCATACTCACTTGGTCTCATTCTCACATCACACATCCTATCTCATATTGTCTTATGCTTTGGCCCTTACGGGTCTTAAACTTAAGTTTCAATCATTCTAATGCTCATAGTACATCTTTATTCCATTTAAGGGATCATTACTTATAATTCTTACTAAGATTTAGGCACACTTAAAATTCCTACAGCATTATGTAGTTTGGGAAGGAAAAATATCATATACTTACGGGGCTCTAGAATCTCCGTTCGTGACCCTTTTTAAGATCCGTCTTCGCTAAGGCTTCATAATCAATCCCTAAACCAATTATGAGGGATTCCTAGGCATGTTTACTAAGTTATAATTCACTTTTCCTCAATTTAGCTTTGCTGGACAGAATCACATTTTGCCATGTCTAAGTGTGCTAGAATTCCTATTTTAAGTCCTTATCATCACCTTAAGCTTAGTAATTAATACCTAATCATTTATGAAAGGTTTTTATGCATATCCTACTGATTATGAACCATTTACACTTGAATTAATTATGCTGGAACAGAATTGCATTTTTCCAATTCTAAGTGTTCTAGAATTCTCATTTTAAGTCCTTTCTAGTTACTTATTTTTTTCTAACTTCTCTAAAACGTTCCTTACTTCACTCAAGCATAAATGTACACATTTTATCACCTTAAAACAGTTTGTACAGTAGCCAATCAGGGAGGACAAACGAAATGAAACAATCATAAAATCATGACTTAAAAGCACATAAGTTACTAGTTTTCTCTTGGAATGGTTTTAAGAACTCAAATCTCTTTTAGAACTCAATTTATCTCATTAAAATCATGTAATTATACATGAGGGAAGTAGCTAAATTAATTTGCTCATAAAATAGATTTAAAACATATAATCTCATTCATAATGTTCCTTGGGTACTCCTAAGCTTAGAAAAATTCCAAAACATGGCTATGGGCACTTGTGATTAGATGAACTCACACCAAGCCCATCATCATCACCAAGGCCGAAATGGCTTCATTGAAAAACCAACGTTTCTTAAAACTTTACATTGGATACTTGGGCAAGTCTTTGAGCTCTAGATCATTTAGGTGGTGACATAAATTTAAACATGCTATGCAACTCATTTTACTCTTCTTTTAGAAAATAAAGTGAGAGCATAAAATAAATATGAGGTGCACTCATTTATTATCTTTAGAGTTTAAGTGATGGCGTAAAATATAAACATGATAGACAAGAAAGTAAACATGAAATGCAAGGTTCAATTCTTTATTTTAGTGCTCTAGGCCTCTTGGGTGTTTACCCCAAATCAACAATCAACTTTAAGGTTGAAATAGGTAGGCTTTGAGATTTATTAAGTGATGATGCACATTCTTGTTTTAATCTTTAAGTTGCTTAGTGATAGCTTGAAAATAAACATGCTATGCAAAGCATAAAAGTAAACATGAATGCAACTCCTTTTTAATCTTAACTAGAGCTCTTACAAGACTTTAAAGGAACATAAAAACCTCAACCCATTATGTATCATAAAGTGAGCTTTAGAGTTCTTAGCATCAAGACACCAAGGAAGTCTTATGTTCTTCGAACACCATCATCAAGCTCAAGGAAACGATTTTTCAAGAGACAACCTTTCAAACAAACATAAAAGGGCTACCTTAACATTTTTAGCAAACTTTGTTCAAGAGAGGAAAGGAAAAACCGAAACCATTGAAGAAAAAGAAATAAAAACCAAAGCTTAAACAAGGCAAAAAGGAAAAACCGAAACCTTAGAGGAATGAAGGCCAAAACTTTGAACTAGGAAAAACCAAGGAGGAACCGGAATCATAAAGGAAAGAAAATGAAAAACCAAAACTTTGAACTTGCAAAGAAAAGGAAAAACCGCGTTTGTATATGGTCCAAGACCAAGATCCAAGCTTTAGAGGTTTCTCTCATGGCAAACACCAAACTATCTCCATGAGACCTCATCATCAAGCTAAAGATTGGTTGTAAAATGGCCTCATGGCCGAAAATACAAAGGGGAAGAAAAAGAGTTTGAAACAAGAGAAAACTAGAAACTTTTCTCAAAGAAAGTAAAGAAAACTTGAAAGAAAACCCCTACCAAGTGAAATCTTGAAAGCTTTGAAAGAAAGCTTGAGTTTGCAAGAAAATGAGAAGACAAAATCTTCTCTTGGTGAGCAACAAGGATTCGGCCTCCAAAGGTTCTCAAGGAAGATGATTTTTCCTTGAGGATGCAAGCTTGGAAATGGTGAGGTTTGGTGTTTAGGAAGTGTTTTAAGGTATGAGACTAGTGGTTTGAGGTGGTTTGTGGTGGCTCAAGGTGGTGGTGGTGGTTCTTTGAGGAAGGAAGGAAAAGAACTTAGAGGAAGGGAAAATGAGAAAAATGAGAGAAAGTGCAAGAAAACTCAACTTAGCAAATGATCAAAAGGTGTCCAAGCTTTCCAAGGTGTGGTATTTATAAAGAATAAAATGTTGTGGCTGATTTAAGGGGAAGAGCTGGCTGAAATTTTGGCTTTGGGAGGAAGGAAAATATCTTCTAAAGCTTGTCTTGGAAGCTTGGTTTAAGTCCTAGTTTAGGTGTAGTCAAGTCCTAGCTTTGGCATAGCCTTTTTGGATGAAATTTGAAATCAATATTTGATGGATTTTGGGGGAGAATTCCGCCAAATCTGGCAGCCAAGAGGGAGGGAAAAATCATCCATGTAATTGTGGTTTAATGATGCATTTAGGTGTTTCATTAATTAAGGTTTGGGTTAGGTGTTTGTGAGAAAGTGTTTAGGTGTAATAAAGGTTAATTAGGGTCATCAAGGCTTGGTTTAGGGGGTGTCTAATCTAGATTAACAATTTTAAAATAATTCTTTTGGTCAAAAAGGTTGTAGACAAATTTCCTTAATTTAAGGAAATTGGAGAGAGAAAATACTATTCATTACTTTTTGATTAGTAGTCTTGGATTAAAGAATGAAATTAGAATTTGACTAAGCAATTTTAGTTTCTAATCAACCTTAATAAATCATTTTGACTCTAGATTAATTATCGAAATAAATTAATCTTCGATTAGAGCCTAATATTGCTTAGGTTTGCTTATTACTTCATTAGGCGCACTGTACACTGTTCTAGGGGTAAAATGGTAATTTGTACTAAACTGCTTGGGACCTTCCGGGCTCACTAAACATCACTGCTCACTCAAAACATCTTCTAAACTTCCTGGAAAAGTTCCGGGCTCAAACGGCGCCTTTTACCCGTGTAAACGCTCAGGGGTATTTTGGTCATTTTGAGCCGAAAGTTAGAAAACGAGATTTTCACCTCGATATCAAACATAACAGGTACAATCCCCTTCAAACATTGAGTTGACCCATTCGAGAGTGCCGTTGAACTTCCTTGAATTTGGGTAATAGAAAATGATCTTAGGGGCATTTCGGTCATTTGTACTCTAATAGCAGAAATCGGGCGTTACATTACTCCCCTCCTTAAAAAAATTTCGCCCTCGAAATTCGTTACCTTAGAAAAGCTCGGATACTTCGCTACATCTCGATTCCAACTCCCATGTGTACTCCTCTGTCTTGTCTCGTCCACTCGACTTCACCAAAGGAATGGACTTGTTCCTCAACTGCTTGACACCACGGTCCACGATCCTCGTTGGCAGATGAAAGTTAGGTCCTCCCTTAACTGTACATGCTCTGGTTCTAACACATGGCTAGGATCGGATTGATACTTTCTTTAATGTGAGACGTGAAAGACGTCATGGAGATTTAGATTTGGGGGTAGGGCTATAGGCAATGTTCCCGACTCTGAAGGATTTCAAAAGGTCAGAGAAATCGGGGACTCAATTCTTGACTCTCAAGGCTCTACCTATTCCTGTAGTGGGGGTAATCCTAGAAAACATGCTCACTTCTTGGAACTCTAACGGCTTTCGCCGCTTGTCGCATAGCTCTTTTGGCTTAGATTCAAGATTCTATCCTTGATCATTCTTATTTGCTCTGTGGTTTCCCTCACTACATCCGGTCCCAAAACGCTTTGTTCTCTGAGATCATGCCAACACAAAGGCGACTGGCACTTCCTTCCATACAAGGCTTCGTACGGTGCCATACCGATACTCGCATGATAACTGTTATACACGAACTGAAGAGCAAGGTACTTATCCCAACTCCCTTTCTATCCAAAACACATGCCCTTGGCATATCCTCCAAGGTTTGGATAGTCTTCTTGATTGTCCATCTGTTTGGGGGTGGTAGCCGTGCTTAAGCACGCTTAGAACCAAACGCCTTTTGAAAGGCTCCCAAAAACGTGACGTAAACCGGATCTCGGTCAGAGATTATCGTCGACGAACTCCGTGCAACCTCACTATCTCTTGGATGTACAACTGGGCCAACTTATCTAGGGAAAAGGTTAACTTGATGGGTAGGAAATGGGCCGACTTGGTTAACCTGTCCACTATTACCCAAATAGCGTCATGGCCGGCTTGGGTTAAGGGTAGGCTGGTCACAAAATCCATAGATATACTATCCCACTTCCATTCAAGGATAGGCAAAGGTTGCAACATTCCTGAAGGCTTTTGGTGCTCAATCTTCACTTTTGACAGACTAAGCACTTACTAACCCAGGCTACTACGTCCTTTCAATCGGCCACCAGAACATCTTCTTTAAATCTTGATACATCTTGGTGGCACCAGGATGGATGGTGAAGTGGCTTTTATGGGCCTCCTCCAAGATACTTCCTCGAGGTCACCATCTTGCGGTACACATATCCGCCTTCGAACCTCCACAAACCATCTGTTCCTTGCTCAAAACCCTTAAGCTTTCCAGCCTTAACCGCCTCTAAGTTCTCCCTAAACTCCTCATTTTCTACTTGTGCCATCATACCCTTTGTTTAAACCCACTTGTTCCTGTAAGATGACACATCTTCACACTCTTTCTTATTGACATCCCCATTTCAAATCCCTAAACTTCTCTATTAGCTCAACTTCCTTGACCATCATGTGGGATAAGCGTAATGACTTTCGACTCAAGGCATCGCGACCACATTGGCCTTGCCGGGTGGTAACTTAAGCCGAAATCATAGTCCTTTAGAAACTCCATCCACCTTCTTTGCCTCATGTTTAGCTCCTTTTGATCAAAGAGATGCTTAAGACTCTTGTGATCGGAGAAAACTTCAAACTTTACTCCATATAAGTGATGCCTCCAAATCTTCAAGGCAAACACTATGGCGGCTAACTCTAGGTCATGGGTAGGGTAGTTAACCTCGTGAGGCTTGAGTTGTCTAGATGCATAGGCTACCACTTGCCTATTTTGCATCAAACACATCCCAAACCTTTCCCAAAGCATCACAATATACCTCGAAAGGTACATTGGGTCGGGTAAAACCAAAACTGGTCGAGGTCAACCTTTCTTTTAACTCTTGGAAGCTCTTTTCACAATCGGGATTCCATGAAAATGGGGTGTTCTTCCTAGTTAGCTTGGTTAGGGAAGGGAAATCTGGAAAATCCTTTAATAAACCTTCGGTAATAGCCCGCTAATCCCAAAAGCTCCGTATTTTCCGATAATGGTCGTCTATCCCAATTCATCAGCTTCTATCTTACTAGGGTCAACAGCTATACCTTATTTTGATACTACATGTCCCAAAACTTCACTTCCTCCAACCAGAATTCACACTTAGAGAGCTTAGCATACAACTTCTTCTCCTTCAACACCTCTAAAACCAACTTTAGGTGACTTTCATGCTCCTCGAGTCTTCGAATAGATGAGTATATCATCTATGAAAACAACCACGAACTTATCTAAATAGGGTCTAAAGATCCTATTCATGTAGTCCATGAACACGGGTGCATTGGTCAATCCAAAGGACATCACGGTGAACTTGAAGTGTCCATACCGTGTCCTAAAAGCGGTTTTAGGTATATCCTCATCCCTTACTCGAATTTGGTGGTATCCCCTTAAATCAATCTTGGAGAATACCACCGCTCCTTTTAACTGGTCCATAAGATCATCAATCCTAGGCAAAGGGTATTTATTTTTCACCGTTACACGATTCAATTGCCTATAATCTATACATAATCTCATGCTCCCATCCTTTCTTAACAAACAAAATCGGGCTCCAGGTGAAGCACTAGGTTTGATAAAACTCTTTTCTAACAACTCCTCCAACTGGGTTTTAACTCTTTAGCTCCAAGGGTGACATCTTGTACGGGGCTATGGAGATAGGTCCAATTAGGAACTAACTCGATGGAGAACTCCACTTCTCTCGGGAGGAACTGGGTATCTCATCGGAAATACCTCGGGGTACTCTCTTACCATAGGAATATCATCTATGTTTTGCTCAAAGTCTACTTCGCTGGCGGCTAGAAGGACATATCCCTTAGTTTTCTCCCACTCCAGAAGACATCTACGAAATTACATAAAGTTTCAAGGTTTGACTAGTTTTGCTAGGGGATGACGAAAAATAACAGATTTTGTATAACTCTAACAACACATGGTTAGCGTGAAGCCAATCCATGCCAAGAATTACTCCTATGTCTTTCAAGGGTAAACAAATCAAATCTATGACAAAAGATCTATTTTTAACAGTAAGATGACAATTTAGGCAACAATTACATGTATGAACAGACGATTGTAGGAGTAGAAACAATAAGGTCAAATGGAAGTTTAGAAACTTGCAAATTTAGAGACTCGACACTAGCATGTGAGATAAAAGAATGAGTAGCACCAGAGTCATATAGCACAGTTAAGGTTCTACCATTTAGTTCGCACTTACCTTCGATGAGGTCGTTGGATCGTTTCGCGTCCTCCGTTGAGGGTAAAGACCCGTCCTTGGTGTTGCGGTCGGGATTTCTGACTGACCCTCCATTGCTTTTGTAATCTTTGCATAGTGGCCGAGCTTGCCACACTTGAAGCACACTCCTTGTCCGGCTAGGCAGGGACGATTGCCATGATTCTTTCCACAATGGGGCACTCCACGGCTTGTGCGGGTCCGGGACAGCAGGGGCTCCTGGGGTGCCTTGTTCTTGTTCCCATTGGGCCCTCCTTGTTGATTGTTGTGGATGTTGTTACGAGGACCGCTCACTCCTCCTTGATGGTTGCGGTTCCCTCGGCCGTTGGGGTTGGCGGCCTGGGTGTTGTCGGAAGGGTTGGTTGAGGTCCTCTTGGTTGCTGTGGTTGTTGTTGCTTGAACTAGTTGGATTGATAGGGATGGTAATGGTTCCTTGGTTGGTTATGATGTGACGGTTGAACTTCGGGGCTTGGGGTCCCAAACCAGGACGATCTACCCTCGCGCAGTCATCTTCTTGTGCCCTTCTTCGATGATCGGCACTTGTTGACTAGGGTCGGAAGTCCCTAATCTCCATGTGTGCCACAGCAAAGTTAAGTTCGGCCTTAACCGGCCTCGAACTTAACACACTTCCATATCTCATCGGATTCCCTTGGAAAACCCGGAGAATTTGATCAACACTTCAAACTTCGTGTACTGGGCGACGACATTCCACCTTGGACCAACTGCATGAACTCAATGTCCTTGGCGTTCTTCACGGACTCCGGAAATACTTCTCATAGAAGTATGTCTTAACAGATCCCAATTGATGGCTGCGCCCGTAGCTTCTAGCAGCCTTCGGGTGCCGGTCCACCAAAATTCCGCATCGGCTTCCATCATGTAGGCAAAGGTAACCTTCTGCTCCTCCGAGCAAGCAACAACCAAATAGATCTTTTCCATGTTCTTGATCCACTCATCAGCCTTGTCAGGGTTCAAAGCTCCACGGAAGGTTGGGGATTGGCCTTGCGGAACTCCCCAAACGGGCTTGTTCCACGGCCTCGGGCGGGGACCTTGAGCGCGTCCCTTGGTTGATTCATGCGGTCGAACATGCGTTCCATCGCCCTAGCCATTTCACGTAGGCGCTCAGTCTCATTTCCTTGTTCACGACGTTTGCGTTCCTATTTTGTCTGGGGTGCCATTGGTCCCTAAGCACACAAGTCAACAAATACCGAGGTGATCAGGCTCAATATTCCAAGCTAAATGAGCTAGTTACCATGGCACAGACAAGCAGACAAGGTCATGAATGCCTATCCTATAGCTTATCTCTAATAGCTAAGCACTACACATGACATACTACCGTAACATGCCTATAAAGCATGGTCAGTCCAATCCTCAGGCTCATGAGATTGAATCTCTGATACCATAATGTAACACCCTAATATTTAACCCAATACGCCTAGGACGTATCAAGACTAATTATTAGTTATTACTTCTCTTTAAATTCATTTATAAAATACTTAGCGGAAAATACGGTAATTTTTTTTTTTGAAATGGTTTATATAAAACAAAGTGCGAGCCTTTGCGCGTAACATAAACAACGTGAAGCGAAAGAATAAATAAAACATACAGAACATAAACATTAAAGAACACATCCATCATAAACATCATTCCTCATCACATTAGATAATATAGTTTAGTACATCATAACAAAATATAACAGAAGCATAAAGTCTTACCCATACTAGTGGAGAGCTTGCAATACAATGATATCAAATGATAACAAATACATGAAACAACCCCAAAAGATAAACACCCAACTAAGACTCTCCCTCCCTTGAGCCATGGATGACGCTCCTCCCATCCCTCGGTGGTATATATCCAATGAACTGTGCAAGCTCCTCGGATGCGTGAAGGCGGAAGGATGGGCGAGCATGCGCCACGATGAGGGCGCATCTCCGGACGTCGTGCTAACCTCCGCTGCATCACGTCTCCTCGCTACCCATCCCAATACCCATGGGTACGGCGGGGCGGAACCTCCGAGAAGGATGAGAAGGAGGATCCTCTGGGTCGGTCTCTGAACGTCTCGGGCGAGGCACGTACTTGGGTAGCCTACACCGCTGAAGATGCCGAATGGGCGTGCGTTCTCTCATCACGGGTCGCGTCCTCTCAAAAATCATGTCGTCGCCAAAAGGGGAGGTCGGGTGAATCTAGCTGGAGACTGGAAAGGCAACGGGCGTCCCACATATGCAAAATGCGTATAGCACAACGACCCTCTGAAGTGGTAAGGCTGATGGTCGGATCAAGTGCAGCTCCCACAGGGTGCAACAAAAATCACGAACGACGCCATCGATATCTGAAGACGTAACGGAAAGAAACGGGAGATGGGTGAGAATTCTTGCTAAAGAATCTCAGTAGGAAGTCCTCTATCCTAGTGTCATCGTTTACGTCCCAGGAACCTTGGGTTTATTATGAAAAGGTTAAGCATGCATAGGTTCATTATGAGGTTTTCGCAAAGGTGTTATCCAAGGTCCATGTCTTTTATAATGATTCTTAATGCATGTATGCAACATAATATTTCATGGATGCATGGCAGCACTTTAGGTAAATCAAACAATAATTCAAACAACATTTGAGTGGCATGAAACTTTTCTTTGAACATCTTTCCTTTTCTCATACTTGTGACACCAATAATATAGTAACCGCACCCCTTAAACTAGGCTATGAGCTCATACCTTAACTAGTCGTCACTAGTTCTTACTTATCCTCTTGATAAGCGAATCATAAACATAATCATCATAATCCCGACTCCAGAGTACGGGTAGGGGCCTAAGGATCACCCATCATGGGACTTTTTCCTTCTTCGAAACGCATCGACTGGTTAAGACCAGCGACTTTGTCCGCTTTGGCTAATGTCTATGCCCTCACGGTTTTACCTTCTCCTCGAGGGAGAGTACGTCTCGGTGTGTCACCTTAAACATCATATACTTTCATTCTTCGAAACGCATCGACTGGTTAAGACCAGCGACTTTGTCCGCTTCGGTATGGCTCGAACGTCCATACCCCCATGGGTTTACTTTCTCCTCACCGAGAGGAGAAATGCGTCTCGGCATATAACTTTAAACTTCATATTCCTCAAAAACTTTCTTTTTGTCCCTCAAATTTGACGGAAATTCGAGGCGTAACGACTCATCACGAATTTCCTCAAATTTGAGTCTTGCCACATAACTCACATAATGCATGTTATCTCACAAGATCCTCCATCAAGAAAACTTTTCAATCATAACAACATACTTTCTCTAATTCATTTGTATCATATAGTCTCATGCATTATGCTCATAACATATCAAAACATCACAACCATATCATAAATCCATATATTCTCATACTCATGATATTAACACATTCATTTATATCACAAGCATACTCACTTGGTCTCATTCTCACATCACACTTCCTATCTCATATTATCTTATGCTTTGGCCCTTACGGTCTTAAACTTAAGTTCCAATCATTCTAATGCTCATAGTACATCTTTATTCCATTTAAGGGATCATTACTTATAATTCTTACTAAGATTTAGGCACACTTAAAATTCCAAACAGCATTATGTAGTTTGGGCAGGAAAAATATCATATACTTACGGGCTAGAATCTCCGTTCGTGACCCTTTTAAGATCCGTCTTCGCCTAAGGCTTCATAATCAATCCCTAAACCAATTATGAGGGATTCCTAGGCATGTTTACTAAGTTATAATTCACTTTTCCTCAATTTAGCTTTGCTGGACAGAATCACATTTTGCCATGTCTAAGTGTGCTAGAATTCCTATTTTAAGTCCTTATCATCACCTTAAGCTTAGTAATTAATACCTAATCATTTATGAAAGGTTTTTATGCATATCCTACTGATTATGAACCATTTACACTTGAATTAATTATGCTGGAACAGAATTGCATTTTTCCAATTCTAAGTGTTCTAGAATTCTCATTTTAAGTCCTTTCTAGTTACTTATTTTTCCTAACTTCTCTAAAACGTTCCTTACTTCACTCAAGCATAAATGTACACATTTTATCACCTTAAAACAGTTTGTACAGTAGCCAATCAGGAGGTACAGAACCAAAATGAAACAATCATAAAATCACATAAAATCATGACTCACATAAGTTACTAGTTTTCTCTTGGAATGGTTTTTAAGAACTCAAATCTCTTTTAGAACTCAATTTATCTCATTAAAATCATGTAATTATACATGAGGGCAGTAGCTAAATTAATTTCTCATAAAATAGATTTAAAACATATAATCTCATTCATAATGTTCCTTGGGTACTCCTAAGCTTAGAAAAATTCCAAAATATGGCTATGGGCACTTGTGATTAGATGAACTCACACCAAGCCCATCATCATCACACAAGGCCGAAATGGCTTCATTGAAAAACCAACGTTTTCTTAAAACTTTACATTGGATACTTGGGCAAGTCTTTGAGCTCTAGACCATTTAGGTGGTGACATAAATTTAAACATGCTATGCAACTCATTTTACTCTTCTTTTAGAAAATAAAGTGAGAGCATAAAATAAATATGAGGTGCACTCATTTATTATCTTTAGAGTTTAAGTGATGGCGTAAAATATAAACATGATAAACAAGAAAGTAAACATGAAATGCAAGGTTCAATTCTTTATTTTAGTGCTCTAGGCCTCTTGGGTGTTTACCCCAAATCAACAATCAACTTTAAGGTTGAAATAGGTAGGCTTTGAGATTTATTAAGTGATGATGCACATTCTTGTTTTAATCTTTAAGTTGCTTAGTGATAGCTTGAAAATAAACATGTTATGCAAAGCATAAAAGTAAACATGAATGCAACTCCTTTTTAATCTTAACTAGAGCTCTTACAAGACTTTAAAGGAACATAAAAACCTCAACCCATTATGTATCATAAAGTGAGCTTTAGAGTTCTTAGCATCAAGACACCAAGGAAGTCTTATGTTCTTCGAACACCATCATCAAGCTCAAGGAAACGATTTTTCAAGAGATAACCTTTCAAACAAACATAAAAGGGCTACCTTAACATTTTTAGCAAACTTTGTTCAAGAGAAGAAAGGAAAAACCGAAACCATTGAAGAAAAAGAAATAAAAACCAAAGCTTGAACAAGGCAAAAAGGAAAAACCGAAACCTTAGAGGAATGAAGGCCAAAACTTTGAACTAGGAAAAACCAAGGAGGAACCAAAATCATAAAGGAAAGGAAATGAAAAACCAAAACTTTGAACTTGCAAAGAAAAGGAAAAAGCAAGTTTGTATATGGTCCTAGACCAAGATCCAAGCTTTAGAGGTTTCTCTCATGGCAAACACCAAACTATCTCCATGAGACCTCATCATCAAGCTAAAGATTGGTTTGTAAAATGGCCTCATGGCCGAAAATACAAAGGGAAGAAAAAGAGTTTGAAACCAAGAGAAAACTAGAAACTTTTCTCAAAGAAAGTAAAGAAAACTTGAAAGAAAACCCCTACCAAGTGAAATCTTGAAAGCTTTGAAAGAAAGCTTGAGTTTGCAAGGAAATAAGAAGACAAAATCTTCTCTTGGTGAGCAACAAGGATTCGGCCTCCAAAGGTTCTCAAGGAAGATGATTTTTCCTTGAGGATGCAAGCTTGGAAATGATGAGGTTTGGTGTTTAGGAGGTGTTTTAAGGTATGAGAGTGGTGGTTTGAGGTGGTTTGTGGTGGCTCAATGTGGTGGTGGTGGTTCTTTGAGGAAGGAAGAAAAAGAACTTAGAGGAAGGGAAAATGAGAGAAAATGAGAGAAAGTGCAAGAAAACTCAACTTAGCAAATGATCAAAAAGGTGTCCAAGCTTTCCAAGGTGTGGTATTTATAAAGAATGAAATGTTGTGGCTGATTTGGGGGAAGAGCTGGCTGAAATTTTGGCTTTGGGAGGAAGGAAAATATCTTCTAAAGCTTGTCTTGGAAGCTTGGTTTAAGTCCTAGCTTAGGTGTAGTCAAGTCCTAGCTTTGACATAGCCTTTTTGGATGAAATTTGAAATCAATATTTGATGGATTTTGGGGGGAAGAATTCCAAATTTGGGAGCCAAGAGGGAGGGAAAAATCATCCATGTAATTGTGGTTTAATGATGCATTTAGGTGTTTCATTAATTAAGGTTTGGGTTAGGAGTTTGTGAGAAATTGTTTAGGTGTAATAAAGGTTAATTAGGGTCATCAAGGCTTTGTTTAGGGGGTGTTCTAATCTAGATTAACAATTTTAAAATAATTCTTTTGGTCAAAAAGGTTGTAGACAAATTTCCTTAATTTAAGGAAATTGGAGAGAGAAAACACTATTCATTACTTTTGATTAGTAGTCTTGGATTAAAGAATGAAATTAGAATTTGACTAAGCAATTTTAGTTTCTAATCAACCTTAATAAATCATTTTGACTCTAGATTAATTATCAAAATAAATTAATCTTCGATTAGAGCCTAATATTGCTTAGGTTTGCTGATTACTTCATTAGGCGCACTGTACACTGTTCTAGGGGTAAAATGGTAATTTGCACTAAACCTCGGGACCTTCTGCCGACTAAATATCACTACTCACTCATAAACATCTTTCGTACATCCTGGAAAAGTTCCAGGCTCAAACGGCGCCTTACCGCATAAAACGCTAGGGTATTTTGGTCATTTTGAGCCGAAAGTTTCAGAAAACGAGATTTTCACCTTGGATATCAAACATAACAGGTACAATCCCCTTCAAACATTGAGTTGACCCATTCGAGGATGGGTAGACTGCTCCTTAAATTCTGGGTAAAGAAAATGACCTAGGGGCATTTCGGTCATTTGTACTCTAATAGCAGAAATTGGGCGTTACAAATATAATTCTATAATATCTAGCTTATGGCATCGACATGCATTCATGACTTAGTATGTTGCATTCATGCATTAAGATTCATGCTAAAATGTATGGACCTCGGCTAATGGTATTTGAAATTAATAAACGAACCCTATGCATATGCTTGCTATTTTCATAATGAAACCCAAGGTTCCTAATAACGTAGGTGATGACACATGTTAGGAGGCGAAACCACCTGAGATTCTTATATAAGTTTTTCATCCCTTCTTCTTTGCTTTCCATCTCATCTTCAGAGGTAGATGGTAACCTTTGTGATCTTGGTCATGCTCCCACCTGGGAGATGCACTTCAATACCGCCACCAGACTTATCATTTCGTGGTTCGATGTGTCGTTTTTTTTGTCTTCATAGAGCACCCTTTGCACACCTGGTTACTAGCTATAGGTTCTTGACTACCCATTTGTCGATGACCTCATTTTAGTGCCATCCTCGTGGAGAATAGATTCCCGTACCCCCATACTCAGCCATTTGTGACATCCAATTCTACGTGCCATAGTCACCACCTCACCCCACGAGCCATGGTGGATGACCGAGGATTCACCCCCAGCTTCTTCCAATGGTTCTGCAATCGTTCCTATGATGCTAGGAGATGGTAGCGCAGGAGGCTCCTGTCATGAAGGAGGAGAAGAGCCACGTCTCGGTGAAGTCACCCGACCCGTTGAGGTGCCCATGTTCAACCCTGCCTACGTCTTGCCACACCCAATGAGCGAGGAGTCTCCAGTGAACCTAAAGTGCCTGTGCATATTTATGGATAGGATAGCCTTCTTTTACCTTTTTATTTAGAGGTTATCTACATAGGCGCACCCTAGTAGGAGTAGCGGGAGGAGGAGTTTTGGCTAGCTGGTATTTAGCTTTTCTTTTCATGATTTCTATGGATGGCTGTACTTAACCCAACCTTTGTTGGTGGGTAGGATGCTATTCTATATATATGTATATTTTGGTGTGCAAAGGAGAACAATTGATGTTAGTGATATATGAATCCATGATAATATGGTTATGCTCATGATTTTGTGGTATTGGTATTGCATGTATACTCATAATATGTTTTGTTCCTTTCCTTTTGTATGTAAGATGGGTGATGTATTCTTATTAGAGAATGGCTCACGTTTTGTTTTAATTTCAAAAAAATTTACCTATATTTTTGCTAAGTATTTTATAAATCTTAAAGTTAAAAGAAAACAAAAGAGTAATAACTAATAATTAACTTGAAGTATCCTAGGTGTGTTGGATTAAATATTAGGGTGTTACAATGTTGATATTGGGTCATGACTATGTTAATGTTTAGGAACTATTTATGGATGTTGTTTGAATTATTTTTTTCAACATTAATTATCTATTATAAGGTCACAAATATTTCAGAGTTTAATAGACATAATTGATTGATTAAATGATGGTTTATCTTATATTTGTTTATTATTAGAAAATATTGAATAACAAAAATAACTATATAAAATAAACGTTAAACTAAATAAAAAAATGGTACATCGCTTATAATTATAAACAACGCTTAGAAGTGTAGCCTTTGATTTTAGAGGATAGGCGCATAAAAATTTGGCCTTAAGTGCAAACTATATAGCCCACTCCATAAGTATGGCCTTAACTTAAAAGAATACGCCATGCTTAAAAGCATGACCATCATTGAGTACAATGAATATGCCACGCTTAAAAGTGTGGCCTTTGAGTGCAAGTGAATATGTCATGCTTAAAAGCGTGGCCTTTTACACAATAGACCACCCTTAGAAGTGTGGGCTTAGGTAAGTGATAGACAATGCCTTTTAAGTGTGGCCTAAAGTGTATATCATAGACAACTCTTGAAAAGCATGGCTATATGTATAGTGGAAAGTGTGGTCTTTGTTCAATCAAAGACCACTTTTTTCATCAAAAGCCACCCTATGACTATGCCATGGCCTTTGCATCCAAAATCTTGGCATAGACCAATGACAACACTTGATTAAGCCACGTCACAAAAAGCGTGGCCTAAGGTTGAAAAGCATGGCCTCTTACCAAAGGCCATACTCGCTATTAAAGGCTACATTTTTCTAATGTTACCGAAGAGTATTTTTGTTGTAATGTCTTATTTCTTTTTTTTCTTTTCTTTTTGGTTTTTTTGTGATCAAAGCTATGGCTTGATGATGATAGTTCTTGATGATAGTTGTGAGACTATAATGTTTATGACCTCTAGAGCTAAAGCTTGATCCTTTGTTTTAAAAAAAGAGATAAAGAATGCACATTTTTCTTCTTTTGGTTATTTTGAGCTTGATGATGAGTCTAAGGGGAAACAAGGTTCTTGTAACCACAAAAATAAGAGACTCTAAAGCTCATTCATGCCCTTTGAAAGCTACAGTTCATCCATGGTATATTTTGTAGAAAAAGTCTTTATTTTGTTAAGATTGATGGGGTTAAAGTTCCATATTTTATGATGACTTTGGTTCTTGATGCTCTCACGTTATGTTTAAATGGACTTGTATTTCATGTTTATGTTTCAAGCCATCACTTTATATTTCTAGTGGCTTAAAAATGGACTTACATTTCATGTTTATATTTCAAGTCATCACTTTATATTTCTAATGGCTTAAAACAAAGCTTGCATTGCATATTTAGGCTTCTAGTTATCACCTTATGTTTTTAATGCTCAGAACATGCCTCCTTTTGTCTTAAATAGAATTTTTGAACATGGACACACACACACACACATACACACACATATATATATGTGTGTGTGTGTGTGTATTTTGACCAAGCTTGCATAAGGGGTTTGAAGTTGGTTTAATTTGTTTTAAAACTTGTGTGTTGTGTCTAGGGCATTCAAAGGAATTTTGAAAGAGTTAAAAACCCATAAGAAGCAAAATTATGATTTTTGAAATAGGACCCCATGAATGAAATTTTGAGTTAGCCACTGTTTTAATGTTAAAAATTAATTTCTCTAACTATAAAAATGATTTATTATGTCTTAAATGTTTTAAAATAGTTTTTGAGAAAACTAGTAACTAGAAAAGGGTAAAAATATAATTTTTAAAGCTTTTCACATTTTCAATTTTGCATGTTACTTACTTTTTGTCACGGCTTTAGTGTTTAAAAATGTCTATAATTGTTTAAAAATTATTTTTAACATTCTAGGTGTCAAAAACAATAGTTACGAGCATTAGGTTTGGGTAGTTTTGCAAATGGGAAAAGTTGCACATTAAATGTAACGCCATTTTCCAGCACAAATGAGGAAATGCTCCTAAGGTCATTACAGGAAAATGAGGATTGGTTGACCATCCTCAAGGGATGTTTTGATGTTGATAGGGGATTATATGTGTTATGTGTGGTAATAGAGGAGAAGAATCTCATTTGAGTTTCGGCGTGAAATTACCAAAATGCCTTGTGGTATTGTCATCATTTTCAGTGGTTGAATACGGACTTTACTAAAAGGTTTTAATGATGTTTTTAAGTGAAGTTTAACAACAGGTTAAGCCCGGGTAGCCCAAGCAGTTTTAGTGCAAAATTACCATTTTGCCCCTAAAGTGTATAGTGAGCCTAATGACGTAATTAAGCAAACCTAAGCAATATTAGGCTTTAATCGAAGATTAATTTATTTCAATAATTAATCTAAGTCAAAATAATTTATTAAGGTTAATTAGAACCTAAGATTGCTTAGTTAAACTCTAATTACATTCTTTAATTCAAGATTCCTAGTCATGGAATCTTGAATAGTATTCTCTCTCCAATTCCTTAAATTAAGGAATTGTGCCATACCTCATTTGACTAAAAGAATGATTTTAAATTGTTAATCTAGCAAGATCACTCTCCTAATCAAGTCTTGACAACCTTAATTAGCCATTACCTCACCTAAACACTTTCTTACAAACTCCTAATCAAAACCTTAATCAAAGAAACACCTAAACACATCATTAAACCACAATTACATGAACAAATTATCCTCCTCCCCTTGGCTGAAATGCTGGCGAATTCATGCTCTCCATTTGTGTCACATGTTGATTTTGTTTCACTTAAAGACCATACCTCAAGCCATACTTTGAACCATACCTAGCCATGCTTTCAACCATGCCTTTGAATAACAAGTTTTTCAAGATATTTTCCTCCCTTTGGCATGAAGAAACCCTCAGCCTCCTCTTCCCAAATCAGCCTCCATTGCTTCATTTTTCTATAAATACCAAGCCTTGAAGAACTTGGTTGCACTTTAGAAGCTTTGCCAAGTTTAGTTTCTTGCTTTTCTTTCATTTTCTCTCAAAGTTCTCTTCATCTTGCTCTTCTTTTCCTCCCTCAAAGAAACCTTTCCACCACCATAATCCACCACAAACAACCTTGAACCACCACTCCCTCACCTCAAACCACCTCTCAAACACTAAACCTTTCCATTTCCAAGCTTGCTTTCTCAAGGAAAAATCATCTTCCTTGAGATTTCCTCTGGCCAAATCCTCCACATCAACAAAGAGAAGATTTTGTCTTCTCATTCCATCAAGAATCCAAGCTTTCTTTCATTTCTTTCAAGACTTCTTAGGTAGGGGTTTTGTTTCAAAGTTTTTACTTGTTTTCTTCAAGAAAGGTTCTAGTTTTCTCTTGGTTTTTCAAGCCTTTCCTCCTATTTTCTTTTTTGGCCATGAGGCCTTTTTATGAAAAACTTTAGCTTGATGATGAGGTTTCAAGATAATGGTCTTGTGATGCCATGTGAGAAACCTCTAAAGCTTGAAAAACTTGGTCTTGGACCATATATGCTTTTGGTTTCTTTCCTTTTCCTTGTTCAAGTTTCATTTTTCCTTTCCTTTTCCTAGCCAAAGTTTTGATTTTCTCTTCCTTTCCCTTTAAAGATTTTGGTTTCCTCTTCCTTTGTTTGAACAAAGTTTGTTAAAAAATAAGTAGATCACAAAAGTTTTGTTAAGAAAATTAATCCTATGAAAGTTTTAAGAAAATTAATCCTATGTTTCAAAGAGCTCTAAGCTTACCCTTGCCAACCTTAAAGTTGGTCGGCGTTCTAAGAGTTTTACTCTAGATTGAAGCCCATGAGCAATAAAATAAAGAATATGACTTAGTTTTTAGTATGTTTGTTTAGACAAAGTGTTGAACTTTGTGTCCATTTTCTTGAGCTTGATGATGAAGTTCAAAACCAAAGGCTTCTTTGAAGACTTGGTGCTAAGAACTCTAAAGCTCACTTTATGTTGTTAAGATGTACATTTGGGTTAAGGTTATAATGTTCCTCTAAAGCCTAAGAGCTCTAGTTAAGATAAAATGAGTTGCATACATGTTTATGTTTATACCTTGCATAGCATGTTTATTTTGATGCCATCACTAAACTCTCAAGATTAATCAAATGAACTTGCATTATCATGTTTAAATTTCCAAGCTTGCATTTCATGTTTATGTTTCAAGTCCTCACTTAATCTTTAAAGATAATAATGAAGTTGCATCTCATATTTATTTTATGCTCTCACTTTATTTTATAATGAAGAGTAAAATAAGTGCATATCATGTTTAAGTTTATGCCATCACTTAAATATCCTAGAGCTCAAAGACTTGCCCAAGTATCTTGCATAAAGTTTTAGAAAATGGAAGCATTTCAAGAATGCCATTTTGGCCTTGTGATGATGATGATGGACTTGAGATGAGTTCATCTAATCATAAGTGCCCATAGTCTAAGTCTTGGAATTTTTCTAAGCTTAGGTGTATTTAAAGAACATTATGAACAAAGTTTTATGTTTTAAATCTATTTCTTGAGTTAAATAATTTAGCTACTGACCTAGCACAAATTTATGTGATTTCAATGAGATTAATTGGTTTCTAAAAGAGTTTTGAGTTACTAAAATGATTCCAAGAGAAACTAGCAACTTATATGCATTTAAATCATGAGATTATGTGATTATTTGATGCTTATGTTTTGTTCTGCCTTGTGCACTTGGCCACTGTATTAATTCTGTTTTATGGTGTTAAAATGTGTAAAATTATGTTTGTGTGAAGCAAGGAATGATTTAGGGAAGTTAGAAAGAACAAGTAACTAGAAAGGGCCTAAATGTGAATTCTAGAACACTTAGATGCACAAATTATAAATTCTGTTCCAGCATAATTGGACTTAAGAAAAATGGTTTACAATTAGTGGATATGTGTAGGAATCCCTCATAATTGGTTTAGAAGTTAATTATAGAGCCTTAGGCGAAGACGAAACTTAGAAAAGGGTCAAAGGCGGAGATTCTAGGACCCCGTAATCATATGGCAAAATTCTGCCCAAAGTGATGAATGCTGTTTGGATATGTTAGTGAGCATAAATCTTAGTGAAAATTGTAAGTAATGATCCCTTAGGTGTTATAAAGATCTATAATGAATGCTAGGATAATTAGAACATAAGTTTAACACCGTAAGGGCCAAAGCATAAGATATCTTAAGATAAGGAGGCGCGATGTGAGAATAAGATCAAGTGAGTATTGTTTTGATGTATGTGAATGTTTTAAATGCCATGAGTATGAGAATATATGGGTGTGTGGTATGTTGCTATGATGATGTGGTACGCTATGTTTAAAATGCATGAGAATATGAGATATGAATAGAGGATATGTTATATGATGATCTATGGTTGTATGCTCATGTTGCATCCATACAAGATATGATGATGTGGAAATGATCCCATTATGACTTCTCAAGTTAAGGGTTGTATGGGTGATCCAAGAAAAAGATATGTTAATGAGGAAATGATCCCATTATGACTTCCCGAGTTAAGGGTTGTACGGGTGATCCAAGAAGAGATGTGATTCCCCTTTTTCCCTATGAATACGACGGCTAGTTAGGATGAGCTCATTTTAGGCGATGGGTGTATTTGGAGTTTTGGTGGCTATGTGAAAATCGTCGGGGCAACATGTTGGATGGATTTTGGTGGCTACGATGAGGTGGAAAGTGGAAAAAGTTAAGAAAGGAACAAAGAGTTCAATTATGATAAAGTAAAAGACGCACATGCATATGTTTCGTGGTTGTTCCTTTGATGCTTATGATTAAGTGGTACATGTTGAGTATGTGACTGTCATTGCCATGCATAAATAAAACATCTGCTGCATTCATACCATCAAGACTCATGTTAAAAGAAACCCACTTCGGATAATAGGATTTGAGAAACTAAAACTGAACCTATGCATGTACACCTCTTTTATAATGAAACCCAAAGTGGCTGGCGACGACAATGACACTGTGTTAAAGTCGGGAAACCAGAATCTTGTATAAGTATTCTCACCCCTTTTGTTTTCCCTCCCATGTCGTCTTCAGACGGATTAATGCGGATGTTCGTGATCTTCCTTTAGGCGCGGGCATAGGAATCATATCATCAGTCAGATAAGAGGGCGAAGCATGAAGACTAGTCTAGCCTTGTTAACATTTTGTTTTGCGTTAGTGAAGTTGCTTGTTGTAATTGATACCCCTAGGTGTCCTTATATTTATAAGGACATCGTTGTTATGATATGGTTATGATATACTATTAAAATTTATGTTGTGATTATTCTATGTCTTATTCATGGTTGTTATGTTTATGTTTAATAGTCGTATATATGCACATGCACGACTCACATTTTAAGTTTTAAAAAGAAAAATTTAGTCGTATTTTATTACTCGTATTTTAAAAAGTAAGCCTAAGATCTAAGACAAAGGCGTAACAACTAATAAATAACCGGAATGCGACTCGAGGTATGAGGTTAAGAGTTAGGGTGTTACATTAAACTCCTCAAATATGTGAATTTTGGCCAAATGAGTTTAATTAGAGTCAATAATGATTTTGAACAAATACCATTTATGATGTTAAGAATGATTTTTAGAAGTGTTGACATTCACTAAGCATCAAAAAGTGAAACTTTAGTTTAACCCCTAAAATCTAACAAAATTGGCCAATGGCCCAAAATTTTTTTTTATAATCATTGAAAATGATTTCTAAAGTGGCATGAGGTATCTAAAAGGTGTAAAATAATTTTGAAAATCATTAGTTTTGAGAAACATTATTGAATGAGAAATTTATACTTTGACCTATAAACTTTTAGAAATTTCAGTTTGGACCCCTTTTTTGGGGCTAAAGTATAAATATTAATGCCTTGATGATATTGATGTGATTGGTACCCTATGTGGGCTATATTCATGTGAATTATTTGGAAATTGAATGATTTGAAGTGATTATGTGAAGTTATGTATTGATGACTATGCATGCTTGATATTTAGATTATGTGATTGATGATTAGTGTTTGCATTGTATATATCTTGTTGAGCATAGTATGTGTATTAGCTTAACTGATCCTTGATTTTTGGTAACTTGGGTAGTAGCATGTTTACATTTCAATGAGATATTGATGATAACATGTTTATGGATATAAGCAAATGTGAAATGCTTATGTGAAATATAATATATAGTCATCCATTGGTCGTAGTACATAGATCAAAAGAGTCCACTTAGGGACCGCCCATAATAAATCAGAATACAAAACATAAACCTGCTCTAAAATACAACCCATAAAAAGAATATGTACAAAAAGTTTTCTATTCAAATAAGTATACTAACATAAGGTCTCAGGATCCCGGAACAATCTCTATAGGAACTAGAGGAGGAGGAACTACATCTATATTAGGTGGCAATGTGCAAGGTAAGGGCTGACAATCACTGAATGTACCATGTGTAATGGCACTCCATCAAACTGAAACTCTAGATAAAAAAGCTGATTGAAAGATTACGACGAGCAGTGGAAGAAAAATATACACATATCTGAATGTGCAATGCAAAGAACAAATCTAAAATATGGTCGTAATGTCACTCTAAGTGCAGATCTCAAGGAAACACTAGTATTCCATCTTTTAATTTAAGGTAGACATGGAATACACAAACATGGATGAAAATTCTAAAATTCTCGTAAGTACTCATATACACAAATAAATGTCATCATTATTTACCAGTTGCTTCAATTTGTTTATAAAAATATAGCATGCAAGTAGAATGAATAACAACAATTGTCTTAGACTTTTTTAAAAAGTTCTTTACAGGAAGCAAGTTCATGTTTATTCGGTCATTATCATTTAGAACATATAATGTCAATCTAAAACATAAATATCCTAATCTCAATAAAATAATAAACTCATTCACTTAGCACATAGTATATAGAGAGTAACTTAGAACAATTGCTACTTTAACTATCTTGACCCTCGACCTATGGTGGCTTATTCCACTCTTGAGTAATAGACTACTTTTCTAGCTGAGCTTATTCCTATATATGATCCTTGGATTTACTTTCTCCAATTCTCACACGATATATTCTTAGTCAGGTTTACTTTCCCTAACTCAATTCAAGGGTAGTCGGATTTACTTTCTCTAGCCCAAGAAAACATAATCTAATCTTTCTCTTCATATAGAGGCAACTGTCATAAGTATTCATGATTACATGTGCATAACATCATCAACAAACTCGCATAGTATTAAATTATATCAAGTTAATGACATTTGATCACAATCACAACATACTATCATTCTATCTAGAATTCTAGCTTAAAGAAAATTATGGATAAATTACTAAACATAATAGATTTAAGGCAAAATAATTTTCAAAGATAGTTTAATGTATTAATAAGGCCTGTAAAAATTTCAGAGCAAAATAAGGTCTCTAGTTATATTAATAAAATTATACAATTTCAAAGGCAGGGAACCACCTAATTCCAGCCAACGTCAGAGTTCTCAAGTTTATTATCATATCAAATGAACTCAATAAATTCTGGAAAATTTAGGTTGAACCTTAAGGTGTCTGAAAACATCTTCTAACAATTTCAAGTTAAAATTCGATCATTTGATATAGTAACAAAATTAGACAAAATCAATACTTAAGACTTGGTTGTTTAGTTGAAAACCTGCCTCTATTTCTGAATTTTTAAAAATAGTAAAAATATTCAAATGAACTCAAGAAAAATCCTGGAGTTATCTTTATATGCTAGCTTTATCATATAAAAAATCTAACTCAAAAATATGTCTCCTACTAAGTGAGAAAAATAGTGTAAGATAACCTGCTCTTAACATTAGAAGTTTCTACAAACATAACTTACAACTTTTTTTGACAAATAGAATTTTCTAACAACATCAAATTAATCCACCCATGCAATACATTATGTGTAAATAAGACCAAAAATCTCTAGCTCAAACATTCAAATAATTTTTAGAACCAGTTTTGAAAAACAAAAAATTGAAGAAAACATTATTTGTCACTTTGAGACTTTTGCAGAGTCTTGGCTTTTCCAAGAGTTTCTACAACCAAGTTTCATAGAACAACTACTTTTGATGGTGAAGTGAGATGGGGATTCTCTATTGGGAGTTGATTTGAGGATTTCAAGAGGTAGGTTGTAGTTTGTGCTTTGGTTATGGATTCTTGGAATTGTAACTTGAGGTTTCAAGCTTGGTTATGGTATTTTGATGAAGAAGAAAAGTGAGAAGGCTGTGAATGGGAGCTTGGCCAAAACCCTTAGAAGAAAAAGGATGAGAATTATGATTTTATTTCATTTATATAAGAAATGTAATAATTTTTCTACCATGAATAATTATTACTTATAATAAAAATTAGAATTTTATGTGGTCATTAATAAATCTTAACAAAGATAATGGTGTGGCAATTCCCTAGCTATACACTTGTCAAAAGTAGTAGGAAACTTCTCTATAAGTTTCATACGGTATAAGAAACAACACATCAAAATTTTCCTAACAGGTAAAATCCATATTCAAGAAAACAAATACTATTCGAAATTTAATTAAGGTCTAGAACTCCATTTCCAACCTTTATCCTATCTTTTCTTAATTCCGAGCATCTCCTGGTCTATATTAGGGTTTTTGCTACGGGCAAACCCAAAAGGTTACTATTCACACTTTTTTTGCTAAGGTCTCATTTATACTAATTCTATCAAAATCGTGAAATTCTGATTAATAAAGTCCAAATAAAATTTTTGGAATACCTTTAGTGTAACACCCTCCTAATTACCACGTTCTACTCGAGTATTGACATGGAAATTCAAGTATTACTTACATTCAAAAACTATACTAGTCAAAATACAAGGTAATAAAGAGATTTAGATACATATGTTCAAAACTCATTTTTACATATATGAACATTAAGTTTCAGTTCCAGTGTGTACACTACATTAGTAAAAACGAGACGACCCCTAAACTAGTCAAACCCCGTAACAACGGACTAGCCCTCGCTTATGACCTAGCCTGCTCAAGTATCGGCCCAACAAAAATAACATATAGATACAAACGGACCTGAAAACATGTAATAGTACATCGGTCAAGCTGGTAAAGTCCTAACACCACACTACTACTATGTACACGCCAAAAGTCTCAGAATCTTGTATCATCCTCCAGGAAGCCATTGGCCATTGGCGTGATGGCCTCACCTCCACGGGACGTCTGGGCCCTCAATGGTCAGAGTTGAGGAGGATGATGACGAAGGTCGTCATGGAGGCCGGGGCACAGGTGGTCCTGGTGGGCTACAAAAACATCGGGATATGCCATGTGTAGAGGCACACCATCATACGGAAAGGTAAAACTCTGGGGTAAATCAGGAAGTCCTGAATGAACGGCTGAAGAATGTGTAAGAATCTCAAATAGGCCACAACGTATAGGGAGTCCACGTCGGTCGTAATGCCACTACCACTAGGGCGAGTTAGGAAAATCACCGATGGCATTTGAATGCAATACAACATATATGCACATAGGGATGAGAATATTATAAAATTCTCAGTAGAGTAATCCCTCATATACGATGCAAAAATCAACATTAAACGCATTCACATAAGAATACTCATGCAAGAATTACAAGCGCCACCACTAAAGTATGTATATTATGAGCAATCAAGATATAACCACATTGATGAATTATGCATTGCTATTTGGAGCCATGGAATCCCATTCGTGCATTTCTTTTTTATTAACATAGGGAAGGCCTAATATCACATTATGGAATCCTTAGATAATACCATGAAGGATAATAGATTGCTAGGACATGAGCTCATTCCTACTCGTGATCATCAGACTTCATTTTTTCCATTTTGAATCCCACATAGTTCTATTCCTAGCCGATACATCTATCGACTCATAAAGTTTCTAGGGAAGTCCTTATTCTTGTCTTCCCTTTCAACCCATATAAGCCTTGTCTCTGTTTTCCTATATGTTAAAACATGCACAAGTGAAACTTATACATTCTCTTTTCTCATATAAATGCATCATGCAATTTTCTCTTTTCCAAGGCATGCTCACCATACATGTAGGCATTCAATTACATTGGAGTTTCATTCATGCTTTGTGAACAAACCTTTAAAACATTTAGTATACATTCATATACTAGATACTTGAACAATATACTATGTCATCATTAATTTAAGGCTTTTTCACCTTTTCAGCACATCAGATTTATCATTTCAGTACCAATATTTAATGTACCTGTCTAATGGTTGGTTCAAGGGCCACAAAAATTTTCCATGATACTTCAATGTGTCTAGGATGCCCTGTAAAAATTTCAACACTACTAGAGCTCTCAAACCCTCAGGAAATTGTACAAATTTAGTGGCTAGAGACCACCAATTCAAAGATTGGGCCAAAGTTCTCACAATTTTTAACCCTATAAACTGATTGAAATAACTCACAATAAAATTTACAGTAATAGTTCCATGTGTTATACACTTCCTGTAAAAATTTCAAAGGATAATTCAATCATTTGATATGTTAATAAAATTATACAAATTCATAGCCTCAGTTCCAAACAGGCAACATCTCTCCAATTTCGGTTACTGATTTTTCTAAAGCAGTTTGACTCAAAATCAGAACCCATGAAAATTCTTGGAGCTAGTCCAAGATGTTAAATTGAAAATAGAAATTTTTCAGCTCATGAAAATGACCACAACATGCCCAGAAAATCGTGACCATGCACTGCCAAAGACCCGAAAATCCAGCAAGTATCACTTAACATCCTTTGAGTAAAGTGATTCTTATCATCATCCAAACCTACTACCAAAATTAACACATCAATATCAACATAACATACATCAATACAACCAGAATTTTGGACCTAGGGCAAGCCAAAACAAATCAGAAAAATTCAATAAGAAAAGGTATCACGCCCGACTTTATGTCATTTAAATTCTCGAATTACCCTAGGTAATTCTTATATAAATTTAAAACAAACAATCCTCAATAGAGGAATATAACATTAGAAAAGAAGTTATGAGCGATTCCTGAAGATCGCAAGCCCGAAATTTCTATACGTGTAAAATGACCAAAATGCCCTGAGGTTATTTTACTCAGAAAATGAGGATCATTGGGCCCCGCCGTCTCAAGGGGATGTTCTGAGGATAATAAGGGATTGTTTGTGTTATGTGTGTTAATAGAGGAGAAGAATCTTAATTTTGAGTTTCAACGAGTGAAATGACCAAAACGCCCCCGGCTGTTTGAACTCCGATTTGCGTGCCGCAGACCAGAACCTCACTAAAATGTTTTAAAAGGTGTTTTTAAGCTATGATTGGCCATTGGTTAAGTTCGGATGGCCCCAATTTTTGTGTAAAATGACCATTTTACCCTCTTTGTGAGTTTTGCAATTTTTGAGATTTTGATTCGTCTAATGAAACCTAAGCAATATTAGGCTCAAATTAAAGCTTATTAAATTCTAATTACTAATCTAGAGTCCAAATTATTTATTTAAATTGATTAGAACCTGAAATTGCTTAAAAACACCCAAATTGCTTACTAATTCACCTAAGCCCTTAATTGCAAATTCTCTAATTTGCAAAGATACCTTACCTACACCTAAATAATGCATGGAACACACAAATTTCTCTTCCTTGGGCTATAATGCATGAAATTATATGGCCTAATATGCATCAGAAAAATTTTTCAAACTTGGCACAAAACTCAAGGTATGAAAACAAGGAATCATGTTTCATGATTCCATGTTTTAAACCACCAAACAAGATGATTTTTCCTTCCTTGTTTCCTCCTCAAATTTAGTCAGATTTTCCTCCTCCTCTTGTCCATACATGAGCTTGAATTCTTCTATAAATAGGCATGCTTAAGGAGTCTTAGATGCTTGCTCAAAATTGTACACATTTCTAGTTTTTCCAAAGCACCAAAAGCTCTCATTTCCTCCTCCTCTTGGCTGAATTCTTTCTTCAAGTTTTCAAGAATATTTTCTTCCATTTCACTCAAAGAAACCAAGTTCTCTTCCTTTCCTTCAAATCAGATTAGGTAGGGAGTTGTTTCTAAGTTCATTTTATGCTATGACAAGTTATGCTTCTAGCTCAAAAATGATGATTTCATGGACTTTCTTCTAGCTCTCAATTTCGGTTTTGTTTTCCCTTTTCTTTTAAAAACATTTCAGCCTTATGGCCTAGATTATGATGAGACCATGGTTTGATGATGAGGTTCTTGAGTGTTGGTTGCAAAGCCTTCACAAGTTAGACCTCTAAAACTTGAAGGTTTCACTAGTTTTTTAAAGCTTTACAATTTCGGTTTTTCTTTCCTTATTTTTCTTTAATGATTTCGGCCAAATGGCCTAAGAAGGAATATGATGATAGCTTGATGATGAGGACCTTGAGTGTTGGTTGTAAATCCATCACAAGTTAGGCCTTTAAAGCTTGAAAATTCCACTTGATGCAAAACTTTAAAGAATGATGTTTTTATGATGTAAAAATAAAGATCTTGAGTTTAGAACTTGAAAGATGTATTTTTCACTTTGTCTTGCTAAGATATATATTGGGTTGAATTTATATTTCTCTAAAGTCTTGGAAGAGCTCTAGTAAAGAAATAAAAGGAACTTGCATCCATGTCTAAGTTTATGCCTTGCATAACCATGTTTACTTTTAATGTCATCACTAAATTCTCAAGAATAAATAAATGAACTTGCATATCTCATGTTTAAATTTCCAAGCTTGCATTTCATGTTTATATTTTAAGTTGTCACTTAATCTATAAAGATAATAAAGAGGTTGCATCTCATATTTATTTTATGCTCTCACTTTATTTTATAATGGCTAAAAGAATCAACGCATGACATGTTTATTTTATGTCATCACCTAAAGATCCTAGAGCTCAAAGACTTGCCCAAGTATCACAAGCAAAGTTGGAAAATGGTAGTATCACTTTCAATTTCCTTAAGATTATTGGAGTTAAAGAATTCATTCTTTAAGAAGTCTTGAGTTTGGAGCTTAATAAGATGTAATAAGAATTCTCTTCTCCTTCACCGGTCCAATGCGGACTCCGCCGCTCCTTCTTAAGATTCTCTTCTCCTCCACTGGTCCAATGCGGACTACCGCTAAGTTTCTTGCATATCATGTTTATTATTCCAAGTTATCACCTTATAAAGACAAGATTAAAATGAGGTTGCATAGCATGTTTATGATTCTAGTTATCACCTAAATCTCTAAAGCTCAAGACTTGCTCCTTTTATCTTAAGTGAAAATTGTAATTGTAAAGATTCTTTCAATGAATAAATCGGCCTCATGATTAAGGTAGGCCTAAAGTGATTTTAAATAAGCTACTGGTTTAGTTCTAAAATTTCTTTCAAGAATAACAAAAAGAATTAGTTTTTAAAAGAGTTTTAAGGCCTTGCAAAGATTTTACGGGATATTAGTATCTTACTTGTACTTAAAAATGTGATTTGATGCAATTATATGAGGTTCATGAATTTAGTCACTAATCTGAGTTTAGTACTACTGTATGATGATGGTTTAATATGTTTGAAGTTGTGATAATTATGGTTTATTGCTAAAGGAATGATTCTATGCATGTTAGAGATAAAACTAGCTTCCTAGAAAACCGTAAAAGCAAGATTTCTAGAACTTTAGAGAATGAAATTTATGCATTCTGTCAGAGCCTTTAGTGGCCTTAAGAACTGGATTTTATTATGTTTAGATAAGGGACAATGATTCATAATTGGTTTAGTAATTAATTTTAGCATCATAGGGAAAGCCGGTAATGAGAAAGGGCTAAAAACATAACTTCTAACATAAAACCTTAAGAACAACTTACTATCTATGCTACCCCATATAGTCTAATAATGTTCTTAAGACTTATAATTGATGGTAATGAATCCCTTAGATGCATAAGTAATTAGTTTGATAATTAAGGTTACCTAATTTTAGAGTTTGGTTATTTAAGGAGCTTTTAGAATTTTAGATGACATCTTTTGATGCTTTAGAATGTAATTATATGATGATGTAATGCCTCCTTGATGTTTTAAATGATAAGTCTATGTAGAGATTTGATGCTTATTAAGTATTTGATAATATTAAATGATTTCATGGCTTGCATGTTATAGTTGCTATTGCAAACAATGAGAATACTTATGCATGAAATAAAGAAATATTCTTTGTTATTTAAAAATTACCCTTGTTCCTGGAATAAAGTGTACTCCTCTAAAAGTGTAATTTGGAAAGGTTCTGGCTGGAAAAACTTGGTATTTAAGCGTGTCCATTTGTGACCCACCTCTCTTCCTGAGAATCTCCAGATGCATGATTAGTTGGTAAATATATTATTCAGAATAAGACTATAAACGAGAAATGTTATGAATGATTATGAATTGAGAATTGTATTATGATATAACATGCAAAGACTTAATGGTGACTTAAATTTATGAGGAAATGATCCTTTGGACCCATCAGACTATAGGTGGTGAAAAGGTGATTCTTGCCCCTAAACCGTTCTCTCAAAAGGGTAGAGTTGGGATTTTAACTTATCAAAAGGGAAAGTATATGCTAGTGACGACTAGTAAGGTATGAGCTCATAACCTAGATTACTCCCAAAAGGATGGAGTATAGGGTGGCCCAGGAAAATGATGATGAAAGTAACTTTAAGTCACCTAAGGAACTAAGTAACGTATTATGTGATTATGATGTTCTTCTATGCATAGTATTTATAAGATAATGATGAGAAATATGATATTCTTCTATGCATAGTATTTATGATATGATGATAAGGAATATGATGTGGTCTTATGCATAATTATGTTATTATATATGAAACGAAAAGTTCATTATAAACATGACATGCTAAGTTTATGATGCATTATAAGACGCATGATTAAAATGAATGGACCTCGGTAAAGTATATTTCCAAACTAATTAAATGAATCTTAGCATGCTCACATTTTCATAATGAAACCCAAGGTTCCTGGGGACGATGATGATGACACGATACATATGAGGTGAGTACCCTCCTGAGATTCTTTTATAAGTTTCTCATTCCCTTTCTTTCTTTCCATCTCGTCTTAGAAAGTGATGGTGATGTTCGTGATTCCTATTGATGCTCTCACCTGGTAGATGCACGTGATCTTGTGAACCAGCTTATTATCCTTGAGGAACGTATTGCTAGACCTTGAGCGTGAACTGGATATCTATTCCTATCTCTGAAGTGTTATAAATAGGTGCCGTTAATAGATATTTTTCCATCCATATATTATTTATGTTTTGTTCGATTGCCTACATCTAGCTTAACTCTGTTGATAGGCAAAATATCTATGTGAAATGTAATTATGGATGTCATATGATGGAGCCAATATGATGTGTTCTTCATGATATGTCTATTTGTTTCTGCTTTATCCGATTATCGTTCACGTTATGCGCGCTCACGTTTTCAATTATGTTTTAAAAAAAATGGCTCATAATTTCACTAAGTATTTTCAAAGTATGATTAAGGAACTGAAGCAAAGAGTAAAGTCTAGTAATTAATCAGACGACCTAGGCGTATTGGGTTGATTATTAGGGTGTTACAAAAGGCAACAAAAACCCTACCCTTGGAAGCTAGTGTGTTCTAATTTCTAGTTTGCTCCAAGATGGAAGTTCTTTGTTCTAAAGCTTTTAAAACTCACTCAAACCCTCCTCTAATCAGTGATGAGTGAGGTAATAGAGTGAAGTTTGGAGATTCTAATCGATTATATTTGTAGAAGTTGAAGTGTAGAACAAGTTTGGTTAAGGGAATTTTGGTTTCAACAAGGTTAGGCTTAGGATTTTTGGGGTTGAAATCTAAGGTTTTAAGCTTTTTGTGAAGAGAACAATGGAGTCCTCTGATCTTCTCTTTGCTGGCCAAGAATTATGACGAGAATTATGGGGTTAGGTGGTTTATGTTGATCTTATAAGGTGGGTTCTTATTGGTTAGTTACAAAGTGTAATTAATTCTTGTTAAAAGAAATTGATACCAATGGCTAAGATTTGATCTTTCATTCAAGATGAAATCTTAGCCATTCATGTGGCCTTCAAAAGGATAAACATCATTAATTTGTAGGGATTAACTAGCTTTCAATGTTAGAATTCACACATCGAAATTTCACACGGGTATATGCCGTACCCAATTAATTCAATATTACCGAAAATAAATTCCAAGAATCAAATTTTCATTTCCACTTATTTCTAACCTTATTTATCATGTTTTCCTAATTTTGAACCTTTCCGATCTAGGGTTTTGTTTAGGCCTGGCCCGTAAAATACTATTCATGTTTTTCTTTTTTTGCTCGAACATATAGTCATTCTCATCATTACTTCTCAGAATCTTAATATTCACATTAACAAATTCTCCATTAATTTCTAAAGAAAATTAGGTTAGAAAATTAGGGTGTTACATTTAGGTGTTAACCATACAACCTAAGAAAAAGGTTGAGAAAGAAGAAAGGGAAAAGGAAAGAGAAAGCTCATTCTAATATAGAGTGATCCTGAAGACTTAGAGGAGACTGATTCTATTGAAGTCCCACTAGAATAGAAAGAAGATATAAGCTAAGACAGGAGACAAATAAAAGGTGGAACCCCAAAGCATCAGAAGTTAAGGTAGAACCCTTAGAAAGTAAAGAACTCGAGGAAGACTTGACTTGACAAGCTACCTAGTGGAGGCAGGACATTGAGCACAAGTACAAGAAATTGCCAAAGGATGTTCCAAGAGCCTCTAATCTTGAAGGACTTACTTGAGGTGAACAAGCTGGGCTCTTGCTGAAGATAAGGACTTATCAGAAGATAAGGAAAAGGTAGATAATCCAAAGGACCAAGGGATCCAAAGCTCAAGTAGAAAAAGTACAAGGGTACTAGTTTATGAATGTTTATGGTCATCGAGGAACAACCTTTAAGGCCCATGACTCACCAATTTGGGTACACCTCTTCCCAATCTCTACTGCACCAAGAAGCCATGCTCTTTCAAACCACCTCTATTATAGAATCTACAAGCCCCATAAGTTGTCAATCCTGCACTAGAAAAGGTCATTGAAGAATCAATGGAACTTGAAAACATCTTCAACTCCTGTAGATCCTGAGAGTGGTTCCAAAAAGCACCCTTGAGGATGATGACCACTCTATGAATCTGAAGTAGATTCTAAAGTCTGTTTTTAAGAATATGGAAGAATGGCCTCATCTTGAGAGGAGTTATGAGGAGATTAAGCTTTACATAAGCGAGCTATCTCATGCCTTGGATCTAATCATAGAGGATCCTAAGGAGGAACAACCAGCTGAGCCATCAATTGTAATCATTTTGAAAAACATGCCTCAACCTCCACCATCCATCAAAATCACTTCTTTTGAGGAGGGTGATGAAGCCTTAGAAATTAGCTTTCATCAAAAGGAACCCTAGGCTCATGGTTGATGACATTGCTAATCCTGCCCTACTCCTCTCCAACTACTCCTGTTTCTACTCCATCTCTTGATCCCACTATTGTTGTTGCTATTACATGCACAAAACTGAGCAACTTGCTCCAACAGCTACCCCAATACCAACCATTCACTTGCCAAGTCAACATCAAACTCAACCATAGTCTTAACCAAGTCTCACTGAAGTCTAAAGAGCCTACACAATCAGAAAGATATGGCCTAAGCTAAATGAGTGGAAGACTCCAATAGAGATCTTGAACACAGTTAAGGAGACATAAGGATTTGCTTTTGCAAATTCTTTGTAAATTAAGAAAAGGAAGAAGAGGCCGGTGATGGTGTGACCATGTGTACACCCTTTGCTAATGACAAAAAAGGAGAAGGAAAGAAGATAAATCTTTTGTGTTGCATTATGTCAAAGGGGTTAAGTTGAGGGGAGCTTCAAAAATTTTAGTTTCCACATGCATGTCATATTTTGATTTTTTTGATTCATATTTCTTTTTGTTCTTTGATTTTTGTCATTTTATGAACTATTTTCTCCTTTATGGTTAATAGTTATGTTCAATACTCTGTTTGTGCTCTATGGTATTATTCTCTTTTATGTTTAATATTTATGCTCTAATACTTTGTCTTATTCTTTCATATATTTCATACTCTGATACAATAGTTTCTAAACATGCTTATACTCTTATAAGTTTAATGCTCTAATACATCTAGGCTTTTGCATACATATATGAAAACCAATATTGATTCTCTAAGAAAAGCATAAGTTCAAAAAATTGGAGAAAATTGTGCTAAATCACAAGTTCTAATGAAAGATTAGTATCATAATAAATTAGTCTCTAATACCTCTCTACTTTAGTTCTGATATTAATAATGCTCAAATACAACTTAGATGTTTATTCTTATTAGCTCTGTAATTTTTTAAAAGTTGTCAAGAAACTTAAAACTTTATCTCATAATGATAAAAATTGAGGAAGTTTATTTTCTAAAAGGCTAAGTTATAAGACAAAGCTTTATCAAGTTTCAAAAAGAATCTTCTTTTTAGTAGGAGATGGTTAGCTCCAATCTTAAAGAAAAATTCTTTGAAAAATATTCTTATAAAAGATTTTCTCAAAATTTGGTTTGTCATCATAAAAAAGGGAAATTATTAGCTCCAAACCTTTCAGAAAGCTATATAGCTTGTGTTTTGAGTGACAACAAAGCAAATTTTGTTAAAATATTTTGAAAAAAGAACTAATGTTTCAATTGACTCTTTGTAGCACTTAAAGGATAATTCTCGTAACAAATAAGTTCAATTAACGACATATTTTTCACATCATGTTCAAATCTTTTTCAAAGAGATTCAGAACCTTAATGATGTGAAAAATAGTTCAGAAAGCGAAATAAAATAGGTTAGAAACATGAGAAAAGAAATATCAAGCAATAGAAAGCAAGTTCAGTCAGAAAGTGCATACACAATCAGAAAGTACTATATCTTTGATGAAATCAAATTCTCTTGACTAAGTTGTGATCAAGTCTTTAATTGTAGAGATCAACTCTGAAGACATCTCAAATGATGAAAAGTTCTTTATCAAGCTCAAATGAAGCAAAGAAGATCAACACAAAGATTAGAAATTGAGGAGCTATATAAGAAAGCACACATTATTCAGAAATTGTGCTAAATTTGCTAAAATGGAGGGAAATTTCAAGTTCAAATAAAAGTACTAACAATGACACATTGCTTTTGTACTTGGTCAAGCACCTCAACTTCTGGAAAGAAAGTTTAGAAACTATTTTCATAAAGTAAAAGTTATTTCTAAAGTCCCATTCAGAAACCACAATTGACAAGGGTTCTACACCTGAAGACGATGTTAACACATCTTAGCTACACTCTTCTAGAGGATAGTTCTAATGACACAAAAAATGAAGATTAACACATGTTAAGAGGAGGATAAATCAAGGGACAACAATCCAATTCAAAATCCAAGTATAAAAGGATGCTACCTTCAAATGAGAAAAAGACTTTTTTAGAACTCTTGCTCCTTATGCACTGAAATTTTCAATATTTTTTGAAAGTTCACTCATTACTCTTTGTAATCAGTTTCCTGGTACAAAAATCTTCTTCTAGCATTCATTAGATAATATATTCTTCTTAGAAAGAATTTATAAAGAAGTTTCTCAAGTTTTCAGGTTATACACTATTTCATTCTTAAAGAAGCTTGAGTGTTATTTGTTGGAGAGAACCAACCAAAATCAAAACCTTTTGTAACCTAATCCAATAGTGATCAACATGAGGTTAGCTTGAAGAAGCTAGTAAAAAACTATTTGGTGTGAGAGTAAATTGGAACTCCTGATCATTGGAAATAGCTTGAGAAGACTATCCAAAAACTATCTCACTTTCTAGGGAGAAAGGGCTATTAGTGAAACTCAATAGGTTGTTAGAACTGGATGTAGGCGGTTGAACCTATAAAAAAAGCTCTAAGTAGTCTCTCTCTCTCTCTCTCTCTCTTCTCCTCCTCCTCCTTGTCTCTTTATCATTTAGTGTTTGTATTTGTTTATGTTGTATATTTCTTAAAAATGATTTCAAACGTTTTAAGTTTCTGCTTAGTTCAGAAAGTAACTTTCTGAACCACACTAACAATAATTCTGCTACCTTCAAGTGAAAAACTTGATAGACTCTGTTTAGTATTTTAGAAATGCGAATAAATTTTAAAAGCATAATTCAACCCATTTCTAATCCTGGCTTCAACCTACACAAATCAAGTTAATGAGACAAAGATAGTATGCTGATCCATCAGTATGAGATTTTCAAAATGACTAAACATGAAAATATTGATGAAATGACCTCCAAATTCATGCATATCATCAACTAACTCAAAGGCTTGGGCAAAAGATACTCAAACTCTAAGATGGTGAAGCCATGAAGAAGAACAAATTTGTTGTTCTAAAGACCTCTTATAGAAATCAAAATCAAGGAAGGCTATGAAGGTGCTAAGGTTTTTGATACAAAAGAAAGAGGGATGAGTCTATGCTTATGAGAAAAATGTCAAGAGCATAGAAGAGCAGGATCAATAAGAAGAAAGAGTCCAACTTTAGAAAGGAATGAAGGGCAAAGGAAAGTTGGATAATATGAACTGTTATCACTTCAGAAAAGACATTTCAAAACTAATTGTTCAAAGCTCAAAGGATCACAGAAGAAATTCATCTCGAAGAAGAAGAAAGCCTGGCCACATGGAGTGACTTAGAAGATGAGAAAGGTTTAGAAACCCAAGATGACTTGGAGGGTGTTTCCAACATGTGTTTCATGGTTGACTATGTTTTTGAATATGAAACAAAGGTAAAAAAAACCCTCAAAACTGAACTTTCTTATCATGATCTTTTCAAATTAAATGATGAGTTGTTAGAAATTTCTCAAACCTTAGCAAAAATTTCTTAAATATTTATAGCAAATTCGAGCTCATTCTCATCTTTTCATGCCCTTGGTATATGAAGGGGATCTCATATTTTTCTTATCTTTCTCTGCCCTTGACTTACCAAAAGGGATCTTTCTTGGCACTTAACATACTGAAGAGGATCTTTTCATGCCCTTGACATATTGAAGGGGATATTTCCGTACCCTTGACATGCTAAAAGGATCTCATCTTTAGTTAGCATATACATCATCATCAAGCTCACATATACAAACATCACAGTCATATATGCATTTTAATTGAATACACGTCTTTATTATATATGCAAACTGTAACATCCTAGTTTTCTTTAGATATTAATTGAGGAAAACTTAATAGGAATATTAGAATTCTGGCAACGTGGTTTGATGAGCAGCTCCATGAGCGAGCACAAAAAAAAAAAAATTTGAATAGTACTTTGCAGGCCAGGCCGTAGAGCCATCGAAACTGGAGAATTGGGACCCAAGGTGCCCCAAAGTTAGGAAACCTGAAAATAAGATTAGACATGTGTGGGAATGATAATGTTATGCTTAGAATTGCTTTACGGGTAATATTGGTAGATAGGGTTCGGTGTTTACCCATTCGGTGAGATTTCGTGCGGTTTTTAACACCGAAAAACACACCCATTACTACAACTAGATAATATCTCCCAAATTAAGACAAGTGGAAGGCTAGGATTTAATCTTGGAATCCAAGATCAAATCCTAGCCATCCATCATAGCCTAGTCACCAAGTTCATCATGATTTTTAACAAATATCTTACCTTGCATTTATTACAAGCCTAGTCACTTGATCTTCTTAACCAAGCTAAGCATAAACTCGGCCTTGCAAGGAGAGAAACCAGAATGTGAAGTGCCTCCATAGCCAAGAGCTCCATCTTGTTTTCATCTCACAAAAACCCTAGCTTAGATCATCAAAACCCAAATCTTCCTTCACAAAAATTGATCTACACTTACACCTCTACAATTATAACCGATTGAAATTTCAAGAACCCCATCATTCTTGCACATCCATCAGTGATCAGAGGAGGGTTTGAGGTTGTGTGGGGAGTTTTGGTTGTGAAGAAATCCCACCTTGAAGCAAGCTAGAGATAGAGACTTGCTGAACCTTCAAGAGTAGGGTTTTCTGCTGCCTTTCTTGTGGAATTTTTCAATTCTGTTTTGGCTTGCCCTAATTCTGAAAATTTTGATGATACTGATGGTTAACATATTGATATTGATGTATGAATTTTTGTGTTGTGTTTGGATGGTTTTAAAATGGGTTTTCTCTCAAGTGAAATTGGAACTAGGTTGCTGGACTGATTTCTGTTCTGTAATCAGAATTTTTCACGAATTTTCTGGAAATTTTGTGGGTGGTTTCATGAGCCATGAAAATTATATGTTGTAGTTAACCCCTTAAACTAAATACACGAATTTTCTTAGGGCTAATTCTAAGGTTTGATGCCTCAAAAAAATTAGGAACCGAATTGTAACTGCTGCTGTCTGAATTGTTGAGACTGAAGTAACAAACTTGTCCGAATTTTTAATCATAGCAATTGATTGAGATAGCTCCTGAAATTTTTACACAAGACTAATAACATGTTGAAATACCTCTGTGAATTTTCTTGTACCTTGATTCCATCGAATTCTAGGGTTAAATATTCTGAGAACACAAGTCTGGACTATGAATTTGTGACTTCTGACCACCAGATTTGCCTATTTTATTGAAGTGGTTATATAACTCTGATTGCCCTGAAATTTTTACAGGTTGTTTTAGACACATTGAAGTGTCATGTGAAATTTTCCTTAAGGGTGGAATGGTTGTTTGGTATGGTAACAAATTTTTGTGCCTAGAACTTCAATTCTGCCAGGATAATGAGATGTGGAAATGGCTGAAATTCTATGATAGTATGTGCATATCTTACTATGTATGTTTGAAACATATGGGGAAAACAGAAACAAGACTTAGAAAGAATTGAGAGGGAAGGCAAAAAGAAGGACTTCCCTAGAAAAGTTGTGAGTCGATAGACGTGTCGGCTAGGCATAGACCTTGAGTGATCCGAAATGGAAAAAAATGAAGTTCTGATCTCAATAGGAATGAGCTCATGTCCTAGGTCTATGGTCCTCTGTAAATTGTGAATTGTGAATGTATCTCTCTTGAGAATAAGCCTTCCCTATGTTGAGAAAATTGAGAAAGACATGAGAAATGGAGTTTCTGATTATGCATATTATTACTCGATTGATTATTGTGATACTATCCTTAGTTTCGGCCTACGGGTTTTCAAGATTTCTGTGTATGTGTTTATATGAATATTGTATATGCATGAATTACTTATCCCTCCTGTATATAGTATATGGGGGAAACTACCCTCCTGAGAATTTTATATTATTCTCACCCCTCCAAGTTGTATGTATTATATTGTTTCATTCGCAGATGTCGTCCCTAGTGTTTTTTTGTGATTCGCCACAAGGGGTGTGGCAATATGATGGGCATTGGACTCATGTACGCGTTGGTTATTCCCAGTTTTACTACATGTTCTTTGATCGCTTCTTCAGGACTTTCGGTCTTTGCCGCGGACTTCGACCCGCTTTTCCCTATGACGGCGTGCCCCTTCACATGGCCCATCCTGGAGTGTTTGAGATTCCCTCGCTCCACCCGTGTATCAGCCGCGACGCACCCGTTTCGTCATCCTCCTCATCTGCTCAGATCCTCTGAGGACCCCAGTGCCCAGGATGGAGGAGAGGTCATCGCCCCGATGGCCAATGGTTTCCTGCACGAGGAGTAGAGACCTCCAGAGACGGATGCATTGTACATAGAAATAGGAGAGTGTAAGGACCTTACCTACCTAGCTCGATGTACTTTTGGTTTTCTTTTGCTCTGTTGTATATGTGCATATGCTGTTTGTCAACGGGTGTTTGAGTAGGTTAGGTATCAGGTAGGGGGATTAGCCTCGTTCGCATCGAGTCCTGACTTTTCGAGGTCATTTTGTTGGTCTTGCCCTTATGATGTATATATATAGTGACTGCGACATTATGCCCCTATATGTAAATCTCGTTATGATATTATATGTATTGCGACATTTCGTGTCATTGATTATTTCAACTAGTATAGATCCCGAACTTGCAGTAATACTCTACTAATTACTATGTCCATACTCGAGTAAATGTGGTAATTTGGAGGGTGTTACACAAACATTGTACTCATGATCTTAAACCTTAATCTCAAGCCAAATCATTCAAATAAATTTCAGAATTAGTTTGAAGGAAAAGAAGTTAAAGAAAACCCTACATGGCTCTTAGAACTCTAACTCTTGTTCTTCGCTTCCTTTCAAGAGTTCTACACCTAATTCTTGATCTATCCCTCTCAAATCCTCCTCCAAGGTAGTAAGAAGCAGCCACAACCTTGATGGTGAGGTGGGGTTAGGGTTCTATAGAGAATTGATATAGAAATTTTAAGAGATACTATGTAACTTGTGCTTTGATCTTAGAAGCTTGATGTTGTAACTTAGAGTTCTAGCTAGATTTTAGTGTTCAAGGAAGAAGAAAATGGAGATGGCTGATTTGGGGTGTTTGGCTTAAATTTTAGGGTGGAGAAATGATAAGGTGTGTGATTTATTCATTTAAGATAATACATACATAAATAACTATTATGAAAATTGCTTTCTTAGAGATAAATATTGAAATTTTGTAATGTTCTCATTGGTTAGTCATAAAGGCAATGGTGTGGCTTCTTGTAAGCCACACACTTGTCACCTTAGATGGCAAGCTTGTACTGAGTCTCATACGTGTAAGAAACTACACATTGATATTTTACCAAACGGGTAAAATACCATCCCAAAACGGATATTGCCTGAAATTTAATTCCAGGTCTAAAATCTTCATTCCTAAATATTTCTAATCTTAATCCTACATTTTCTAAGTCTCAAGCATCTCTGTTTAATTTAGGGTTTCGGTGAGCCTAGGCCTGGGGCCCATATGTTTACTATTCATGTTTCCTTTTATTCATCATCACCAAGCCGTTATTATCTCGACTAACCCTATTAAAATCATGAAATTCTGATTAATAAAGTCTAAATAAATTTTTGAAAAAAATTTCAAGGTGTTACAATTCTTCAGTTTCTAAAGCTTAGGGTCTACAAGAAAAAGAAGGACTTTGCTTAAGACTTAGTTGATCTTGAAGAGGATCTTGAGAATCTGAGCATGAAGGAATCTTCATAAAGTAAGCTCTAGAAAGCACAAGCATCAAAAAGTAAACTTGAGAAGCACCATAGAAAAGCTATATCAAAACTCTCAAACCTTTAGAAAGTGATGTTTCTAGAAAGACACTTTCTAAGCATGATAAAAGGGCCTTCTAAAGTTCAAGGAGTTGCTGCAAAACAAGATATGCATAGAAACTATAAAAAAGTTTCTAACCTAAAGGCAATTTCTCATAACTAAGTGCTTGGAGACATTTCTAAAAGTGTAAGAACAATATCTTCTTCTAGAAATGAAACAAATTGTCCATTCCTAACCATAATTGAACCATAAAACATTAAAGAAGCTCTCATTGATCAAAGCTAGGTAGATGCAATGCAAGAAGATTTGGACTAATTTGCAAAGAGCAAAGTCTAAACACTTGTAGATAAACCCAAAGGAAAGTCCATCATTAGTACAAAGTGGGTGTTTAGAAAATGGCTGATGAAGTTGGAAAAGTGATCAGAAATAAAGCAAGGCTAGTTGCTCAAATCAACAAGAGGGAATTGATTATGATGAAACCTTTGCACCGGTAGCAAGGATGGAGGCCATCAGAATGCAACTTGCATTTGCTGCATTTAAAGGATTCACTCTATATCAAATGGATATGAAGTTTGCCTTGTTGAATTGATTCCTTTCTGAAGAAGTTTATGTAAGGCAATCTCTAGGATTTGAGAGTAAGACCCTTCCCAACCATGTCTTTAAGGTAACCAAAGCACTTTATGGTCTTAAACAAGCTCTTATTACTTGATCTGACAAATGAAGTACTTTCTTACTTAAGAATGAGTTTAAGAGAGGTAATGTTTATACTAACCATTCTCTACATGAAAAGTTCTCTAATCTTATGCAAATTGAATTTGAGATGAGCATGATAGGAGAATTGAAGTTCTTTTTGGGACTTCAAATCAAGTAATAAAAAACAAAGAAGCTTGATCTATCAAAAGAAATACACCAAGGAGCTTCTCAAAAGGTTCAACATGGATCAAGCTAAGCCCATAAGCACTCCTATTCATCCTTCTCAAATCATTGATGCTAATGAGGATGGTGAGAAAGTATCAAAAAGCAATTGTAGAGGTATAATTGGTTCTTTACTTTATCTCACTACAAGTAGGCCTAACATACAATTAAGTGTAGGTATTTGTACTAGATTTCAATCTAAGCCAAAATAATTACACTTAAATGCTGTCAAGAGAATTTTGAGATATTTACTAGGTACTACTAATCTTGGTCTTAGGTATGAGAAAGGTACTTCAAGTGAAATTGTAGGTTTCTATGATATGATTTTGAAGAAAAAGTTGATAGAAAGAGTACAAGTGGATACTGTTGCTTCTTTGGAGATTGCCTCATAACATGGTCATGTATCAAAACACCATTGCACTTTCAATTGCACAAGCTGAATATGTTGTTGCTGCAAATTATTGTACTTAGATGTTGTGGATCAGAAAACAACTAGAGAATTATCACTTAAGTACTCTAAAATCCATATTATGTGTGATAACACTAGTGCTATAAATCTTGCAAAGAGCCCTATTTAGCATTCTAGATCCAAACATATTCATATAAAACATCACTTTATTAGAGATCATGTTTAGAAAGGTGATGTTGAGCTAAAGTTTGTCAATACAAAAGATCAAATATCTGACATATTCACCAAACCATTAGCTAAAGATACTTTTTTTATTTGAAGAAGTTTTTGAACCTAATAAGTTTTTGAAAAACGTGCATTCCATGCATACATTACACTATCTAGTCCTCCTAGTGACTCTGAACTAGGGCTTTTCATGGAAGATTGCTTGATCAAGTGCAAAAACCAGTTTATAAGCTCATAAAATTTAAATAAGGATCAGAAATATTTTAGAAAGTACAAGATGAGTAAAGAAAATATTCAAAAGATGGGGATTCAGAAGATGGTTATAAGTTCAAAAAATGGTTTATGTTCTAAGAATGAGTTTAGAAAATGGCTTTTGGGTTTAGAAAATAGGTCAAGCCCAAAAGGAAGAGTTTAGAAAGTCATTCATGTTAGAAGATTCAGAAATTACATATGGTTTATGGAAATTTAGAAAATCTTGTTCAGAAAGCACTTTGGTTTCTAATATGCTTTTATGGCAAGATAGTTTCCCATTATCCTTCTTCTCTCTCCTACGATGTATCAATTACCAACCCACTATTCCCACTAATCCCAAAACTTTCTTTATACCATAATCCCCATTTCTCCCATTTATCTTTATTTAAAACCCTTTCTTTATCCTGAAACACTTCCTTAACTGCTTAATCTTTTAACTCTTACACATATTCTCTCAACCCTCTTCTTCTTCTAACCTAAACATATCCACCCAATCATTTTTCTTCTCACAAAATCAATGGCTGAAGGAAAACCCTTTTTGCTCACAAGTAGAGAACTAGATTCCATATGTATAATGAACTTAACATGTAAGAGTTCTACATGGAGAACTTTTCCCAAAGAAAGGTAGCTCCTGAAAAGTCCTTGAGAAATGAGCTCCTTAATGAAGTTCCTATCATAAAGGAAGTCTTCGCCTTTCAAGGATGGGAGGACTTTCTGGAGATCTCAAAAGAGTGTTCCCAGGAATGGTCATGGTCTTCTACTCATAACTCGAAGGCACAACAAAAGCCATTCTCTTATCCATGACAGAGGCTATGCGTAAGAAATTAGTCCCACTGGATTGTAAAAGATCATCAACGCTCCATATGATGGGATTATTTGAATATCCCATGAAAGGTGGAACCATGAGATAAGGGTCAGCAAAGGTGATGTTTCTAGATACTTAACTAATCCTATTATGTACAAGCCTAGAGTAATCACCACTGCCATGCTCAATTCCAAGGCTAGGACTATATTTTCTATTATTCAGTTCTCTTTATTGCCTAGGCTGGGTAGCATTGATGTGCTAATGGGTATGGATTGTATGCTCTTATTTTGCCAATTAACTAAGAGTAAGGTGAATTTGCTAAGGCTAATCATGGACTACATGCAAAGTGCCACTACAAAAGAGAAGAGGAAGGCTCCTGCTATGCCCTATGGCATGTTCTAACAAGGGTTCTCTAGAACATTGGATATCCTCTAATTCATGAGTGGTATGAATTCATGGTTGGAATAGAGTTCTCAATGAACTCCTTCAAGTTAGTTAGAAGGTCCAAAAAAGAGTTCAAAAATCAAGCCCCAAGAAGATTAGCTCCTAGAAAGAGAACAAGGAAGAGAAAGAAAAGAGAAACTAAGAAAAAGTAACAACAGAAGAAGAAAAAGGCCAAAGGAAAAGAAAGATTATTCTTCTTTAAAAAGTGAAGATGAGGATTCTAAGGGTACACACTATGGCAATGTGCCCATAAGAAACTTGGAGAAAAGAACCAAGGGAAGAGAGAGAAGAAATAGATGCAGGAACTAAAGGAAACTTAAAAAATTGAGGTATAGTCCTCAAAAAGTGAAAAACTAAGAGGGAGAGCTAACAAATTGCCTATCAGAATGCAAGAAATTAAGCACAAGTTCAGAAACTTACCTAAGGGTGTATTTAGAGGCTCTCTAATTCTGAAAGAACTGTTAGCTCAGAACCCTTCAAAAAGCATTATTGCTTAGAGTTTTGAATGACAATGGATCAGTTTTGTTAAAATAATTTGTAGAAGGACTAATGTTTTTCTTGAGCTTCTTGAGCAATCAATAGGACTATTCTCGTTGACATACATGTCCCTTAAACAAGTTTTATTTTCACGATATCATGTGTAAACATGTTTAATCTCATTCAAAGAGATTCAAAACTTAAATGAAGTGAAAATAATCCTTGAAATGGACATCAGTATGTTTGATGCACGAAGAAAAGCTTTCAAGAACAAGAAATAAGTCTCGGATCTTAGAAAGTTGCCTTTGTATTTAGAAATTGATATACAATGAAGAATTACATAATCCTCTGAAGTAAGTTATGATTCCAGCCTTCAATTGTGATGATAAAATGTGTAACAAGCTCTGATTGAAGTTTTCAAGATCAATGGAATGTTTCAAACTGATACAATGCTTCATAAAGAACTTTTGCTTTTACACTGTGCATCTTTATGGAATATAAGGAAAATTCAAAATTCAAATTAAAGTCAAACCCAAAAGGGGGATGATAGTGACATCTCACTTTTTAGCTTGGTCAACTTCCAAGCTTCTAGAAGAAAAAGCTCAGAAATCTCATTAGAAAGCAAAAAATAGTTTTTAAAAATTGACTCAAAAACCTCTATTTCTCAATGGTCTCTGCAATTGCAAAAGTGGATCTGACATAGCCGACCTATTCTTCTAGATTGCATTTCCAAGACACAAAAAGAAGATCAACAAGTGTCACTAGGAAAATAAATCAAGGGCAATGGAAAAAAATGAGAAATCATGTAACACCCCAAAAATTATTTAAAAATTAATTTGAGCTTTATTAGTCGTAATTTAAAAAATCTGATAGTTTAGAATGATGAGGGTGGCCCAATGGACCTAAAAAAAATTTTGGGACGGTGAATAGTAACCTTAGGGTCCCAGAGCCAGGGGACAGCCAAAATCCTAGAATAAGAACCAAGAAATGCCCGGAATTGAGAAAAGAGAGGGTTGAGGTTAGAAATAGTTAGGAATAAGGATTTTATACCTGAATTTAATTTCGGGTAATATCAGATTCAATCTAAGTGTTTACCGTTCGGTAGATTTCATATGAGTTCTTATGGTATGAAACTTGCAATGCAAGTTTCTTATCACCCTTGACAAGTGTGTGGCTAGGAAATTACCTTACTATTGTCTTTATCAAGATTGAATGATAACCACATAAAACTATTAATTTCTAATATAAGATAAAATTATTTGTTAAAGATTAATAACACAATTTCTTATATAATAACACCAAATCATTTCCATTTCTTTCTTGGAATTCTAGGCCATGCATTCTCCATTTTCAGCCCCCATGTTCTTCTTTCACAAACCCACCTAGCTTTCATGACTTCAAAATCTAAAGCTCAAGTCACTAAAATCACAAACTTCCTTCACCAAAGTCATTCCACTCATTCATACCTACAAATCTAACCGATTGAAATCTCAATTCTTATCAATCCTCACCTTGATATCTCACTTCCTCACTGCCTAAGGAAGGTTTGGGGCTTGAATTGGTGGCCTTGAAGTGGAGGAAATCAATCTTGGAGCCAAGGATCCACTAGTTTCCAAGAGTAGGGTTTTCTTGCCTTTTCTTTTTCAAATTTATTCTGGTGTGATCTGATTGAGCTAGGTCCAAAATTTCTTGTTATATTGGTTGATATTATGTTGATATTGATGTATGAATTTTGGTGGAGTGTTTGGATGATGTTAAAAATCATTTTTGTCAAAAGGAAATTTGGTCTATGCTGCTGGATTTTCAGTTTTTACATAGGCAGCCATTGAACTCGAATTTTCTGGTATATTTGTGGGTATTTTCATGAGCTATAAAAACTATATGTTGAAGCCAACATCCTAGGCTAGTTCCACAAATTTTCTTGGGCTCTGATTGTGACTCCTAATGCTCTAAAAAATCAAGAACCGAAGTGGGTTCTCTGCTGTCTGGATTAGTGGAACTGAAGCTGTGAATTTGTATAATTTTATTAACATAGCAAATGATTTAATTATCCTTTTAAATTTTTACAGGATATTGTTAACATCTCTAAGTATATCCATGATTTTTGTTTTGAACTGATTCAATCATTTGCTAGGGTTAAAAATTGTGAGAATCTAGTTCTAACTGAGTATGAGGGGTCTCTGACCACTAAAATTGTTGAATTTTATTATCATAGTTAGAGAACTCTTTTTACCCAAAATTTTTATGGAACCTTGTGGACATATTGAAGTATCTCAGGGAATTTTATAGGCTTTAAATTGATTGTTTAATTTATGAAATAAATCATGCTTCGTAAGTCTAAATTCTGCCAAATGCTGTCTTTGTCCTGGAAATGAATTAAACTCTTGATTTAAAAGTCAAATGATCTTTCGTTGAAGTATGATGTACATGAATGCATGCTAGTGACATTAGAGATTGGTTTCTGATAAATGAATGAGAATTACATATGATTGATTGTATATATAAGCTTTAAGCTTGCAATGGTAAAAAAGAAACATGATAAATGAATGATATATATATTGGAAACATTATGACATTCAAAACTATGTTAACGCATATAGTAATGTGAGCTTGAGGATGATGTATGTACTAAGTAAAGAATGAAGTCCCCTTTAGTTCGAAAAGGGCACGCAAAGGTCCCCTTTAGTCTATAAAGGGCACGGGAAAGGTCCCCTAAATGTGTAAAGGGCACGGGAAAAGTCTCTTGAATATGTAAAGGGCACGAGAGGTCCCCTTTAGTCAAAAAGGGCAAGAAAAGGTCTCCTTTGATGTCCTGAGGGCACGTAAAGTTGAAAATGAATTATTATGATGTTGAGTAGTATGACATATGTATCCTTGAGTGACTGAGTAATTAAAATAAATCCACTTTGGAAGAATGACTTTTGAACTTTAAAATGAACCTTTGATATATGTTGCATGCTCACAATTTTACTAATAAACCGAAGTGGCTGGGACGATAACGATGGCATGAGTTTCATTATATGTTTTGGGATACCCTACTGAGAATTTTAGAATTCTCACCCCTATGTGTTTGTTTCCGTGTCGTCTCCAAGTTAATTCCACAGAAGTGAAGCCCTACAAGAAAGATTGAATTGGAATTTTTGTAACTTAGTAGTGGAGACTTGTATTTGTTGTACTTAGATATGTACATATATGTAAATATAATAAAGAATAGATGTGTACTAAAGCTCATAGAAGAGCTTTCTTTTGTACTTGACTTGTACTAAATAAATACTTTGTTTCCTTGCTATATATTTTGATAGAACCATGAGTTAGTTACTACACGATTTGATTGATTCTTGCTATAGATAATTAAGAAAGGTCCACTAATTAATGAGTAACAACTCTCAAGTACGACGTCATAACTTAAGAATGGGGTTGTACTTGGGAGGATGTTACATTAGATTTCAATCAGTTAGATTTGTAGGTATTAATGAGTGGAATGACTTTGGTGAAGGAAGTTTGTGATTTTAGTGACTTGAGCTTTAGATTTTGAAGTCATGAAAGCTAGGTGGGTTTGTGAAAGAAGAACATGGGGGCTGAAAATGGAGAATGCATGGCCGAGAATTCCAAGAAAGAAATGGAAATGATTTGGTGTTATTATATAAGAAATTGTGTTATTAATCTTTAACAAATAATTAATTGTGTTATTAATCTTGAACAAATAATTTTATCTTATATTAGAAATTAATAGTTTTATGTGGTTATCATTCAATCTTGATAAAGACAATAGTAAGGTAATTTCCTAGCCATACACTTGTCAAGGGTGATAAGAAACTTCCATTGCAAGTTTCATACAATGTAAGAAACTTTAAAAATCTCATCGAATAGGTAAACACCATACCGATTAACCGATATTACCAAAATTAAATTCAAGTATAAAATCCTTATTCCTAACTATTTCTAACCTCAACCCTCTCTTTTCTCAATTTCGGGCATTTCCTGTCCAATCTTAGGGTTTCGCTCACCAATGGGCTCGCAAGGTTACTATTCACCGCCCGAATTTTTTTTTTTACAAGTGTTGGGCTACCCCCATCATTCCTAAACTGTCAAATTTTTGAAATTATGACTAATAAAGCTCAAATTAATTTTTAAATAATTTTTGGGTGTTACAGATCAAGTATAAAAGGAGATCATGTGTTTACAACTCAAGACTTTTAGTTGAGATACTTGAAAAGCTATCAAGAACATGAGAACCTCATTCTTTTGTGAAGCTATAACTTGTAATCAGTTTCAGCTCTTGTAAAAGTCTTATTTCTAAGTTCTTATTAGATAATATTTTCTTTCTAGGAAGAATTGTTAAAAAGAAGCCACCTAAGTTTTTAGGTCATACACTATATTATTCTAAGAAAACTTGAGTGTTTACTACTTGGAGTAAACCAACCTACAAATACCTTTGTACCTTGATCCAGTAGTGATCATCATGAGTTAGCTTGAAGAGGCTAGTCAAAGACTACTTGGGAATGACAATAGAGTGTGTTATTGATCATGTGAGATAGCTAGAGAAGGCTATTGAAAGGGTTGATTAGTGGAATTCAAAGGTTGTTGAACTGAATATAGGTAGGTTAGCTGAACAAGTATAAAATTCCTTGTAGTATTTCTTTATTGCATGAATCTCCTTTATATTATGTTCTGCTTTTTATCAACAGTTTTATGAAAAACTAGCTTTAAATTAGTTTTTGTATCTTTTTTTCAATTAGAAAGTTACTTTTTGATACATTAACTATATTTCCGCTGCATTTCAAGTTCACACTTGATAGTATTTGTTTTAGTTTTTCATAAATGAAAAGGAAGAAAAGTGAAAACACGATTCAACCCCCTGTCTCGTGTACTTTTTAATCGATAAGAACAACTAACAGGCAAGTAAGAGGAATTGCATTTCTTAGAATGAAGAATTGACGTCATCCTCAAAGAAAGATGGAAGAGGCCAAGAAAGCTCAATAGGCCAAGGGAATTCAAACCTTTAGCAGAAGCCAAGGTGCTACAATCTTTGAACCTTTGTGGTGATTCATGATCAACCTTCTGGCCTAATCACAAAACAATTTGGGTATGCCTCTTTGCTAATCTCTCCTGCTATTCCCAATTCCAAGTCGCCTTCATAAACTCCTTTTAGAAGTTGGCTAGAAATTGCTCCAAAAACTACACTTCATATATGTGCTATTTTAGATAAAAGCCACAGAGCAATCAAAGAAGCATGAGAAAGCAATCTTTGAAGAAACTGAAGATCAATTGACCTTGAGTTAGATACTCAAATATGTCTTAAATAACATGGAGGAAGAGACTTCACACTTTGAGGGGGAAGGTCCTGAGGAATTGAAGCTATACATGCATGAGCTCTCAACTACATTGGAACCCATCATAGAGGAGCTAGAAGGGAATAAAGAACTTGAAAATCCCAACTCTCCATCATTTTGAAGAAAATGCCTCAACCACAGCCTTCCATGAGAATTTCTTCCTTGGATGAAGGAGATGAGCGAGGCTTTAGAAACCATGGCTGAACCTATTGCTAGTGAAACTAGAAAGAACTATCTTAGAAACCACAAAGTTCTAGGGATAGTTCCTTAAACATTTCTAATGATGAGGCCACACTAGAAGCTACTCAAGTCAACAATCCTACCATCCACATCCTTGCTCAACTAGAGTCTCAACCTAAACCTCCACAGAATCTAAAAGTCTCAACTCTTATTGCATAATCAGAGACTTGGCTACTAGGCTTGATAGAGTGGAAGCATCCAATAGAGAGCTTGGAGCATAGATAAGGAGGCATGAAGACTTGCTGAATCAGATACTTCATGAGCTTAGAAAAGAGTGGCCAATAATGGGTTGACTTTGTGCAAGGTTTTAAAAGCTTTAGGCTAGGGCTTAGGACCATGGAAGCTAGGGTTAAGGTTTGGAGTTTTTTTTTTTTATCAAGGAGGACTATGTTTTCCTGTTGATGGTAAAAAATGATAAGGGTGATATAAGGGTGGTGGTTGTTTTTATCTTATCTTAGGTTAGGTGTAGTATTTATCTGGTTTTCTTTCTTTGAAAAAGAAATGAAATGAATAGCTATGCTTGTTTTTGTTGGTCAACAATGAATCTTGACCATCCACTTGGATCAAGATAAGTGGCTCATTTAAACTTGGTGAGCAAGTTACTTTTTCTGTTAAAAGTTGCATTGAAATTTTACCGAATAGGTAAAATACTATACCCATGAAATCAAAATATTTTTTAAACTTAATCCTAAGCCTAATACTTCTATCCTGATCTTTGTCCTATATTCCCTTGGCCTTGGGTAACTCCTAGTCTCGGTTCCAGGATTATTATTTACCTATGGACCCATAAAGTTACTATTCATGCTTGGCCCAAAATTTTTTTTTCTCTCATCCGTAAATCGTCCTTATCATGACTAAGTCTATTAGAATATGAAATTCTGATTAATAAAGCTCAAATTAATTTTTGAATAACTTTAGGGTGTTACATGAACCTCTTTCATATTGATGTATGTAACACCCTCCTTACTATAGTGCTATGCTCGAGTCATAACATGACAGTAAGTAGTTATTACGAATAACTTATCCTCTTTCTTAATATTTCTTAATCATATGAATTATATACATGTGTATGTCATGATAAATAGGAGCCTTGCGCTAAAAGCCATGCTAATTTTTTCGCTTTGTAAAAATTTTCAACATAATAATAATCATACGAAAATAGCGAAATAAAACGAACACCCCAAGTAGTCGGGCACACAATAATTTACAATATATGTAGTACTCATAAGTCAAGTCATACTATCGACAATCTTATAGAATTACACATGTATCATAACTTACCCTACCCTGGTCTTCAGTGACCTCCTAATCCTGGTTAGGGTTAACAAAACATTACTAACTATAAACAGATAAACCTAACTTCCTCGATTAGTGGCCCATCAAAAGATCAAACCTAAGAGTCCAAAATAGTCAATAAATATTAGGGAATCTAGTTAGCCTATGCTTATATACAACTGGATGCACCATAGTCGTCAAATAAGAAGGAGTGCCTATTAGGCACATGGCTAGGTAACCTTGTCAACCCCCATTACTTCGAAGAAGTAAGGAAACAGAAGAAGTCTCCTCTAAAGGGTCCAACTCAACATCAACAGGAGGCTGGTTGTAACGCCCGATTTTCCTGTTAAGTACAAATGACCGAAATGCCCTGAGGTCATTTTTACCCGAATTAGGTATTGACCAACAGTCCTTAAATGGGTCAACTCAATGTTTAAAGGGGATTATATTGTTATGAATGATATCCGAGGTGAAAATCTCGTTTTCGAACTTCTCATAATAACCAAAATACCCTCCTGTGTTCTACGCGGGTAAAAGGTGCCGTTTGAGCCCGAACTTTTCCAGGAAGTTCGGAATGATGTTTATAAGTAATGTTTGATGTTTAGTCAAGTATTAGTGCAAAATTACCATTTTGCCCCTAGAACAGTGTCCATGAACCTAATGACGCAATTAAGCAAACCTAAGCAATATTAGGCTCTAATCGAAGATTAATTTATTCCATAATTAATCTAGAGTCAAAATAATTTATTAAGGTTAATTAGAACCTAGATTGCTTAGGTAAACTCTAATTGCATTCTTTAATTCAAGATTCCTAGTCATGGAATCTTGAATAATGTTTTTCTCTCCAATTCCTTAAATTAAGGAATTGTGTCATACCTCATTTGACTAAGAAAATGAATTTAATTTGTTAATCTAATATGACCACTCCTAATCAAGTCTTGAACCACCTTAATTAACCATTTTCTCACCTAAACACCTTCTTACAAACCCCTAATCAAAAGCCTAGTCAAAGATACACCTAAACACACCTTTAAACCACAATTAGATGAAACAATTTCCTCCCCCTTGGGCTGATTATGTTGGCTGAAAATCCTCCCCCATTTTCCTCACATGTTGATTTATTTTACACACAAAAGAGCCATGCTTTCCACCATACCTTGCCCATGCCTTGCCCATACCCAACACCATGCCTAAGACCATGCATTGACCAAGAGATATTTTCCCTTCTCTCCTCTCAAATGCCCACTCCTCCCTCCTCTAGGCCATCCATGATCTCTCAATCTTCTATAAATACACTAGCCTGAAAGCTCTTTGAATGTTTACACACTTGAGACTTTCTTCCCAAACACAAAGAGCTCTTTTTCTCTTTCTTCGAAGTTTTAGGAATTCAGAAGGATTTCTTTCCTTTTCCTCTCAAGAAACAAAGCTTTCCTTCCTCTCTTCAAGACTTCTTTAGGTAGGGGTTTATTTTCTAAGCTTTGTATGCATCCTTTAAGGAAGAGTTCTAGTGTTTCTCTTGGTTTTTCCAAGTTCTCCCTCTCTCCTTTTATTTTCGGCCTAGAGCCTTTGATGAGAAAAAACTTTGGCTTGATGATGAGGTTTCAAGATAATGACTTGTTGTTGTCATGTGAGAAATCTTTGAAGCTTGAAACAACTTGGTCTTGGACCATATATGCTTGTGTTCCTTCTTTTCCTTGGTTTTATTTTTCAGTTCCTTGTTCTTTTCCCTTGAATGATTTTGGTTTCCTTTTCCTTTGTTTCAACAAAGTTTGCTAAAATATTGGGAATCAGAAAAGCTTTGTTAAAGAAAATTAACCACATGTTTTCAAAGAAGCTCTAAGCTTACCCTTGCTGTAACGCCCCAATTTTTACTGTAATTTTTACTATCATTAGGAATTACCGAATTACCGTAGGTAAATATTATATAAAATTTGAGACCAAACAATCCTTAATAAAGGAATATAACGTTAGAAGAGAAGTTAGGAGCAATTCGTGCAAGTATTGCAAACCCCAATTTTTCTACGTGTAAAATGACCAAAATGCCCCTGAGGTTATTTTACTCAGAAAATGAGGATCGTGGGCCCCACCCATCCTCAAGGGGATGTTTTGATGTTAATAAGGGATTGTTTGTGTTATGTGTGTTAATAGAGGAGAAGAATCCTAATTTTGAGCTTTAGAAATGACCGTTTTGCCCCTCTTTGTAGTTTTACAAATTTTGAGATTTTTGATTGTCTAACGAAACCTAAGCAATATTAGGCTCAAATTAAAGCTTATTAAATTCTAATTACTAATCTAGAGTCAAAATTATTTATTTAGATTGATTAGAACCTAAAATTGCTTAAAACACCCAAATTGCTTAGTAATTCACTTAAACCCTTAACCGTAAATTCTCTAAATTGCATGAATACCTTGCCTACACCTAAAAAATACATGGAACACACAAAATCCTCTTCCACAAGGCTGTAATGCACGAAATTATTGAGTAATAAGTCAGAAAATTATTACACAAAAATCCAAAGAATGAAAACAAAGAATCATGAAAACATGGAAACATGATTCCATGTTTTAAGCCACCAAACAAAATGATTTTTCTTCCTTATTTTTTTCCTCTAATTTTTGGTCAGATTTCTTTCCTTCCTTTGTCCATTTATGAGCTGCAAAATCTCTATAAATAGGCATGCTTGAAGATAGTTTAGATGCTTAGTTCATAACTTACACAAATTCTAGTCTTAGGAGCACCAAAAGCTTTCTTTCTTTCTTCCTCTTGGTTGAATTCTCCCTTCAGCTTTTCAAGGATATTTTGCTTCATTTCACTCAAGGAAACCAAGTTCTCTTCCTTTCTTTCAAATCAAATTAGGTAGGGAGGTGTTTCTAAGTTCATTTTATGCTAAGACAAGTTATGTTTCTAGCTCAAAAATGATGTTTTCATGAGCTTTCTTTTAAGTTTTCATTTTCAGTTTCTTCTTCCTTTCTTTTTAAAGTATTTTGGCCATATGGCCTAGCTTATGATGAGACCATGGTTTGATGATGAGATTCTTGAGTGTTGGTTGCAAAGCTTTCACAAGTTAGATCTCTAAAACTTGAAGGTTTCACTAGTTTCCAAAGCTTCTAAAATTTCAATTTTTCTTTCCTTATTTTCCTTTCATGGTTTCGGCCAAATGGCCTAGGAAGGAATGAAATGATGGCTTGATGATGAGGACCTTGAATATGGGTTGTAAATCCATCACAAGTTAGGCCTCTAAAGCTTGAACATTCCATTTAATGCAAAACTTTAAAGAATAATATTTTTTTATCTTGAGGTTTGAATATGAAATATGTATTTTTACTTTGTCTTGCTAAGATACATATATTGGGTTGAAAACATAATTCTCTTAAAGTCTTGAAGGAGCTCTAGTAAAGAGATCAAGTGAACTTGCATCCATGTTTAAGTTTATGCCTTGCATAGCCATATTTATTTTATGTCATAACTAAATTCTCAAGAATAAATAAATGAACTTGCATATCTCATGTTTAAATTTCAAGCTTGCATTTCATGTTTAAATTTCAAGTTGTCACTTAATCTCTAAAGATAATAAAGAAGTTGCATCTCATGTTTATTTTATGCTCTCACTTTATTTTATAATGGCTAAAGAGTCAATGCATGGCATGTTTATTTTATGTCATCACCTAAAAATCCTAGAGCTCAAAGACTTGCCTATGAATCATAAGCGAAGAAATGAGATAATTGGAGTTAAAGAATTTATTCTTTAAGAAGTCTTGAGAATTGGAGCTTAAAAAAAATGTAATTCTCTTTCCACGGTCCTATGCAACTCCGGCGCTGGTTGCTTAAGATTCTCTTCTCCTCGGTCCTATGCAATTACCGCTCCATTTTCTTGCATCATGTTTATATTACAAGTTCTTGCATCATGTTTAATTTTCAAGTTATCACCTTAAATCTTAAAGATAAAGAAATGGAATTGCATATCATGTTTATAATTCCAAGCTATCACCTTATAAAGATAAGATTAAAATAAGGTTGCATAGCATGGTAATAATTCAAAGATGTCACCTAAATCTCTAAAGCTCAAGACTTGCTCCTTTTATCTTAAGTGAAATATTTAATTATGAACATTCTTTCAAGTTATAAATCGGTCCCATGGTTAAGTTAGGCCTAAAGTCCTATGACTTCTTTCAAGTTTAACAAAAAGAATTAGTTCTAAAAGAGTTTTAAAACTTTGTAAGAATTTTATGGGAAGCTAGTAATTTATGTGTACTTAAAATATGATTTGATGCTTATTAAGAATTTGGTGTCATTGATTGATTCCCTGGTTTGTATGTTATAGTTGCTGTTGCAAACAATGAAAACTTATGCATGAAATAAAGACATATTCTGTTACCTGGAAGAAAGTGTATTCCTAAGAGTGCAATTTGGAAAGATTCTGGCTAAGGAAAGATTTGGTATTTAAGCGTGTCCATTGTGACCCACTCTTTCCTGGGAATCTCCAGATGCATGATTACAGTTGGTATATATTATTTCGGCATAAGACTATAAATGAGAAAATGTTATGATGATTATGAATGAAGAATTGTATTATGATATAACATGCAAAGACTTAAAGGTGACTTAAAATATATGAGAAAATGATCCTTTGGACCCATCAAACTATAGGCGGTGAAAGGTGATTCTTGCCCCCTAGTCTCTCTCAAAAGGGTAGAGACGGAATTTTTACTTATCAAAAGGGATAAGTATATGCTGGTGACGACTAGCAAGGTATGAGCTCATAACCTAGATTACTCCCAAAAGGGTGGAGTATAGGGTGGCCCAGGAAAATGATGATGAAAGTAACTTTAAGTCACCTAAGAAACTAAGTAAATGCATTATGTGAATATGATGTTCTGCTATGCATAGTATTTATGAGATGATGATGAGAAATATGATATTCTGCTATGCATAGTATTATGAAATGATGATGAGGAATATGATGTGATTTTATGCATAACTATGTTATTATATATGAAAGGAAAAGTTCATTATAAACATGACATGCTAAGTTTATGATGCATTATAAGACGCATGATTAAACCGACGAACCTCGGTAAAGTATATTTTCGAACTTAATAAATCAATCTTAGCATGCTCACTATTTCATAATAACCTGAGGTTCCTGGGGACGATGATGATGACACAATGCATCATGAGGTGAGTACCCTACTGAGATTCTTTTTATAAGTTTCTCACTCCCTCTATTTTTCTTTCCATCTCGTCTTAGAAACGAAGGAAGCGTTCGTGAATCACATTGAGGCCTATAAGGAGTGAACTTGAATCCTGCTAGTTTCACTCGTATATTTTAGATATCTATCCCTATCCCTGGAGTGTTATTACTAGGTGCCATTAATGGATGTCCTTCCATCCATATATTATTTATGTTTTATTAGATTGCCTACACTTAGTCTTATTCTGTTGGTAGGCAAAATATCTATATGATATGTAATTATGGATGCTGTATGATGGAGCCAATATATTATGATGTGATGTTTGTAAATTCCTATGTGTCTTTTAAATTTTGCTAAATCATTCACGTTAGCGTGGCTCACGTTTTCAATTATGTTTTAAAAAAAATGGCTCGTAATTTCACTAAGTATTTTCAAGCATGATTAAGGGACTGAAGCAAAGAGTAAAGTCTAGTAATTAATCAAATACTGCCTAGGTGTATTGGGTTAATTATTAGGTGTTACACTTGCCATCCTTAAAGTTGGTCGGCCGTTCTAAGAGTTTTACTATAGATTGAAGCCCATGAGCAATAAAATAAAGAATATGAGTAGTTCTATTTTGTATTTGTTTTGTTAAAATGTTGGTATTCTTATTTTAATCTACTTCTTGAGCTTGATGATGAAGTTCAAGACCAAAGTCTTCTTTGAAGACTAGGTGTTAAGAACTCTAAAGCTTATCTTCCATTGTTAAGATACATGTTGGGTTAAGGCCATTGATGTTCCTCTAAGTCTGTCAGAGTCTAGTTAAGATAAAACAAGTTGCATTCATGTTTAAGTTTATGTCTTGCATCTCATGTTTATTTTGATGCTATCACTAATCTCATAAGAATAAATGAATGAACTTGCATTATCATATTTAAATTCCCAACCTTGCATTTCATGTTTATATTTCAAGTCATCACTTAATCCTTAAAGATAATAATGAGGTTGCATCTCATATTTATATTTATGGCCTCACTCTACTTTGTAATGAAGAGTAAAATGAAGAGCATAGTGTAACATCCTCCCAGTACAACCCCATTCTTAAGCCATGGCGCCATACTTGAGAGTTGTTACTTCCTAATTAGCGGACCTTTCTTAAATATCTATAGCAAACTCGATCGCCTTGTAAAGTAACTAAGCATAATGATAATAACACATATTATAAGGAAAATACAACATTTATTAAATACATATTCAAATACAAAAGGAAGCTCAGAGGAGCTTTAGTACATATATGTTCTCTAATACATTTACATAGACATCTATTCTACTAAGTAGAACATATCAAAAGCATTAACTACTACATATTGCTGTTCCGAGTTCCTTGCGTAGCGGCATAATAGTCCCCTAGCTTAACCTGGAAGCGACACGGAACACAGAAACACATAGGGGTGAGAATTACACAATTCTCAGGAGGGCAATTCCCCAATCACATACTCATAATGTCATCGTCATCACCCCAAGCCACTTCGGTTTATTAAGAAAGTGTGAATCATGCAACATATATCACGGTCATTTTAAAGTTCTAAAATCATCCTTCCGAAGTGGATTCTTTTTAGTACTCAATCACTTGATACAAATACATCATCATATAGAATATATACTATCAAGTTTTAACTTAAATACATTGGTCTCAACATAGATGTTAAAATCATTCTCATCTTCACGTGCCCTCAATATGTCGAGGGGATCTCATATATATAATTCTTATCCTTACGTGCCCTTGGTACATCGAAGGGGATCTCATATTGTTTCTTACTTTCCATGCCCTTGACCTACCAAGGGATTTTCATGCCCTTGACATATTTAAGGGATCTCATCTTTACTTAGCACACACATCATTATCAAGCTCACATATACAAGTATCACAATCATATGTGTAACATCATCATTAAATTCACATAGTATGGATAAGATCAAGTCAGTGCATTTTTCTTTTCATCGACATAGGAAAGACTTAGTTATACCCAACGGGTCTCTGCCGTGGACAATTCCACAATAAGTAATTTATACCAAATGGTATTTGTAGTGGATTACACCACACAAGGGAAATAGTCTGCTTCAGGAGAGCTCAGTCCTATACGTGGTCATCGAACTTCATTTTTTCCATTTCTGAATCCCACACAGACTATTCCTAGCCCATACGTCTACCGACTCAAGATAAATTTTTGGGAAGTTACTACTTTCGCCTCCCCTCATTCAATCTAAGTCTTGTTTCTGTTTTGTCCATATGTCAAACATGCACGCTGAAATCCATATATATTCTCTTTCTCATATCAGTGCATCAAGTACTTTTCTCCTTTTCCAAATACATACATAATGCATATACAGACATTCACTCACAATATAATCTCAATCATGCCTCTACCATGCTTTTACATGTCACAAGTCAAAAAGGGACTTCATCCCTCTCTATTTGCCCCCACAATTGGAGGATCTCAATTCACTTTACTTGCCTTCGACAAATCGAAGGGATCTCAATCACTCTACTTGCCTTTGACAAGTCAAAGGATCTCATGTTTCTTTTGGCCATAGAATTTAATTCAACATACCATTATTGCCTACATAAAACACATACAGACATTCATTCACAAGGAATTCTCATTTGTGTCCAAAACATCAATCTTTAAACTATCCAATATGCAATCACACGTCACCATCACATGTAGACCTTTCAATTATATAAGATGTTCATCCATGTCATTATGAATAAGCATTCAAACAATTGGCATGCATTCCTAAGTCATACATTTGGACTAGATATCATATTACCACAAACTTTCAGCCATTTTTACTTTCCAGCACTTTGGCAGAGTTATTGTCCTAGGTGCAACATTTTATTACCATACTAAACGACCATTCCAACCTTAAGGAAAATTTCACATGACACTTCAATGTGTCTAAAACAACCTGTAAAAATTTCAGGGCAATCAGAGTTATATAACTACTTCAATAAAATAGGCAATTCTGGTGGTCAGAAGCCACAAATTCATAGTCCAGACTTGTGTTCTCAGAATTTTTAGCCCTAGAATTCGATGGAATCATGGTACAAGAAAATTCACAGAGGTATTTCAACATGTTATTAGTCTTGTGTAAAAATTTCAGGAGCTAAATCAATCAATTTCTATGGTGAAAAATTCGGGTAAGTTTATCACTTTAGTTCCAACAACACAGACAGCAGCAGGTACAATTCGGTTCTCAATTTTTTGAGGTATCAAACCTTAGAATTAACTCCTAAGAAAATTCGTGTGTATAGTTTAAGAGGTTAACTACAACATATAATTTTCATGGCTCATGAAACCACCCAAAAAATTTCCAGAAAATTCGTGACAAATTCTGATCACAGAACAGAAACCAGTCCAGCAACCTAGTTCCAACTTCACTTGAGAGAAAACCATTTTTAAAACCATCCAAACCCAACACAAAAATTCATACATCAATATCAATATGTTAATCATCAATATCATCAAAAATTTCGGAATTAGGGTAAGCCAAAACAGAATTGAAAAATTGCACAAGAAAAGCAGCAGAAAACCCTACTTTGAGAGCTCTTGAGCTCTATGCTCCAAATGATGCTCTAGAGTGTTTTTGCTTCACTTCAAAGCTTCCCCACCAACATCAAACCCTTCCTTTAACCTCTGATTGTGTGCCCTCAAGGTTGGAAAAAGTGATGGATTCAAATTCTAATCGGTTAGATTTGTAAAGAATTAAGTGTAGAACAAGTTTGGTGAAGAAGTTTTGATGTTTTAACAACTCTAGCTTAGGGTTTTTGATGTTAGAACTCAAGATTAAGCTCAAGGGAACAAAAATGGTGGCTGTTCTCTTCTCCCCTTGCTGGCCACGAAATGGAGGTGTTTTCTTTAAGAAGAATGGGTGACTAGGCTTGTTATTAATGGCAAGTCAAGATATTTGTCAAGGAAATGATTAACTTGATGACAAGGCAAGGATGGATGGCTAGGATTTGATCTTGGATTCCAAGATGAAATCTTGGCCTTCCACATGTCTTGATTAGGTGGGTAGCATCCATTTGTGGTAATGAAAGTGTCTTTCGTGTTAAAAACCGCACAGAAATCTCACCGAACGGGTAAACGCCTACCATTAAACCGATATTACCCGAAAATTAATTTCAGGTATAAAATCATCATTCCTACCTATTTCTAACCTTGTTCCCATGTTTTCCTAATTTTGGGCACCTCCATGGCCCAAATCTAGGGTTTCAGCTATCCCAGCGGGCTGGGGCCCACAAGGTTACTATTCACCCCGGCCCGAAATTTTTTTTTTTAAAATTTTTTTTATACGTCCGTTGGGCCGCCCACATCATCGCTACATAGTTATATTTTTGAAATTACAAATAACAAAGCTCAAATTAATTTTTGAATGATTTTGGATGTTACATTACCACCCACCTTAAAAAGAATTTTGCCCTCAAAATTCCTTTGAAAACAATTCTCAAAAGACAAACTTTCATAAATCAAACAAGGAATTCACACACAATTCAAACGGTTCAATCAAATCCTAAACGTCCTACCTTAGGTCGAATTCTTGGGTGGTGACATCCCTTCAGCAATTATGGTGAATACCCTACTTTGTCGTTGTGGTTTGTGTCCTCATATCGGCCATGTCCCAGAGGGTACTCATCATGTGGTCCGTTAGTTCCTCGTTCCTAGTACGTCCACGTCTCCATTGGTCCCTGAACACACTAAACAAAGATATTGAGTTGATCAGGCTCAACACTAAGTTAAGTGTGATAGCAACCAACTACAACACCACTAGACCGTCATGCATATCTAAACCCTATATCTTATCATATAGATAAGATTCAAGGCATGACTTATCTAACTTTGGAAGCATAGTCAGTCCATTCCTCAAGGTCCTACAAGGATGAACCGCTCTGATACCATAATGTAACATCCTCCCAAGTACAACCCCATTCTTAAGCCATGGCGCCATACTTGAGAGTTGTTACTTCCTAATTAGCGGACCTTTCTTAAATATCTATAGCAAACTCGATCGCCTTGTAAAGTAACTAAGCATAATGATAATAACACATATTATAAGGAAAATACAACATTTATTAAATACATATTCAAATACAAAAGGAAGCTTAGAAGGAGCTTTAGTACATATATGTTCTCTAATACATTTACATAGACATCTATTCTACTAAGTAGAACATATCAAAAGCATTAACTACTACATATTGCTGTTCGAGTTCCTTGCGTAGCCCATTGTAGCCCTAGCTTAACCTAAGCCATCCTACACAGACACATAGGGGTTTAACCATACTTTAGTAGGGCAATTCCCAATCACATACTCATAATGTCATCGTCATCACCCCAACCACTTTGGTTTATTAAGAAAGTGTGAATCATGCAACATATATCACGGTTCATTTTAAAGTTCTAAAATCATCCTTCCGAAGTGGATTCTTTTTAGTACTCAATCACTTGATACAAATACATCATCATATAGAATATATACTATCAAGTTTTAACTTAAATACATTGGTCTCAACATAGATGTTAAAATCATTCTCATCTTCACGTGCCCTCAATATGTCGAAGGGGATCTATATATATAATTCTTATCCTTACGTGCCCTTGGTACATCGAAGGGATCTCATATTGTTTCTTACTTTCCATGCCCTTGACCTACCGAAGGGGATCTTTTCATGCCCTTGACATATTTAAGGGGATCTCATCTTTACTTAGCACACACATCATTATCAAGCTCACATATACAAGTATCACAATCATATGTGTAACATCATCATTAAATTCACATAGTATGGATAAGATCAAGTCAGTGCATTTTTCTCTTTTCATCGACATAGGAAAGACTTAGTTTACCCAACGTGTATCCGTGGACAATTCCACAATAAGTAATTTATACCAAATGGTATTTGTAGTGGATTACACCACACAAGGGAAATAGTCTGCTCTAGGACGAGCTTAGTCCTATACGTGGTCATCGAACTTCATTTTTTTCCATTTCCGAATCCCACAAGACTATTCCTAGCCGATATGACCGACTCAAGATAAATTTTTGGGAAGTTACTACTTTCGCCTTCCCTCATTCAATCTAAGTCTTGTTTCTGTTTTGTCCATATGTCAGAACATGGATGAAATCCATATATATTCTCTTTTCTCATATCAGTGCATCAAGTACTTTTCTCCTTTTCCAAATACATACATAATGCATATACAGACATTCACTCACAATATAATCTCAATCATGCCTCTACCATGCTTTTACATGTCACAAGTCAAAGGGACTTCATCCCTCTCTATTTGCCCCACAATTCAAGGGTCTCAATCACTTTACTTGCCTTCGACAAATCGAAGGATCTCAATTCACTCTACTTGCCTTTGACAAGTCAAAGGGATCTCATGTTTCTTTTGGCCATAGAATTTAATTCAACATACCATTATTGCCTACATAAAACACATACAGACATTCATTCACAAGGAATTCTCATTTGTGTCCAAAACATCAATCTTTAAACTATCCAATATGCAATCACACGTCACCATCACATGTAGACCTTTCAATTATATAAGATGTTCATCCATGTCATTATGAATAAGCATTCAAACAATTGGCATGCATTCCTAAGTCATACATTTGGACTAGATATCATATTACCACAAACTTTCAGCCATTTTTACTTTCCAGCACTTTGGCAGAGTTATTGTCCTAGGTGCAACATTTTATTACCATACTAAACGACCATTCCAACCTTAAGGAAAATTTCACATGACACTTCAATGTGTCTAAAACAACCTGTAAAAATTTCAGGGCAATCAGAGTTATATAACTACTTCAATAAAATAGGCAATTCTGGTGGTCAGAAGCCACAAATTCATAGTCCAGACTTGTGTTCTCAGAATTTTTAGCCCTAGAATTCGATGGAATCATGGTACAAGAAAATTCACAGAGGTATTTCAACATGTTATTAGTCTTGTGTAAAAATTTCAGGAGCTAAATCAATCAATTTCTATGGTGAAAAATTCGGGTAAGTTTATCACTTTAGTTCCAACAACAGTAGCAGCAGGTACAATTCGGTTCTCAATTTTTTTGAGGTATCAAACCTTAGAATTAACTCCTAAGAAAATTCGTGTGTATAGTTTAAGAGGTTAACTACAACATATAATTTTCATGGCTCATGAAACCACCCAAAAAATTTCCAGAAAATTCGTGACAAATTCTGATCACAGAACAGAAACCAGTCCAGCAACCTAGTTCCAACTTCACTTGAGAGAAAACCATTTTTAAAACCATCCAAACCCAACACAAAAATTCATACATCAATATCAATATGTTAATCATCAATATCATCAAAAATTTCGGAATTAGGGTAAGCCAAAACAGAATTGAAAAATTGCACAAGAAAAGCAGCAGAAAACCCTACTTTGAGAGCTCTTGAGCTCTATGCTCCAAATGATGCTCTAGAGTGTTTTTGCTTCACTTCAAAGCTTCCCCACCAACATCAAACCCTTCCTTTAACCTCTGATTGTGTGCCCTCAAGGTTGGAAAAAGTGATGGATTCAAATTCTAATCGGTTAGATTTGTAAAGAATTAAGTGTAGAACAAGTTTGGTGAAGAAGTTTTGATGTTTTAACAACTCTAGCTTAGGGTTTTTGATGTTAGAACTCAAGATTAAGCTCAAGGGAAATGGTGGCTGTTCTCCTCCCCCTTGCTGGCCACGAAATGGAGGTGTTTTCTTTAAGAAGAATGGGTGACTAGGCTTGTTATTAATGGCAAGTCAAGATATTTGTCAAGGAAATGATTAACTTGATGACAAGGCAAGGATGGATGGCTAGGATTTGATCTTGGATTCCAAGATGAAATCTTGGCCTTCCACATGTCTTGATTAGGTGGGTAGCATCCATTTGTGGTATGAAGTGTCTTTCTGTGTTAAAAACCGCACATCGAAATCTCACGGACGGGTAACGCCTATCAGTTAACCCAGATTACCCGAAATTAATTTCAGGTATAAAATCATCATTCCTACCTATTTCTAACCTTGTTCCCATGTTTTCCTAATTTTGGGCACCTCCATGGCCCAAATCTAGGGTTTCAGCTATTTGTCTTGCCGCTGGGCCCACAAGGTTACTATTCACCCCGGCCTCGAAATTTTTTTTTTAAAATTTTTTTTTTATACGTCCGTTGGCCGCCCTCATCATCGCTACATAGTTATATTTTTGAAATTACAAATAACAAAGCTCAAATTAATTTTTGAATGATTTTCGGATGTTACACATAGCATGTTTAAGATTATGTTATCACCTAACTACTCTAGAGCTCAAAGACTTGCCCTAAGTATCTTCAAAAGGAAATTTTAACCATGATAAGTGAATGTGTTTAGTATGATACAATGATGGTCTGATTTTGTAAAATGTAAGGATGATTTAGAAAAATGTTGGAAAAATGTTTTATGAGGTCTCAAGGTGTTTAAATAGTTTGAAATGTGTCAAAAATCATATTTTCTCAAATTCCAGGAGGTTCTGAGTAATCGATTAAGACCATGTCCGATTATGAGTGATTTTCCAAGATTTTCGTTTTGGTACGATTACCAAAATAGACAATGTAATCGATTACCAAGGCTGTCTTCATGCCCAAGAATTTACTCCATACTTAAAATCGATTACCTATTTGTGTAATCGATTACTCTAATGTTCTTTATTTTTCCAAAGCAGATTTAACCTAATAATCGATTACCATACTATGGATCGATTACCCTTGTTTTTGAATGGAATAAATTTCGTCTGGAATCGATTACCAAGCACATGTAATCGATTACCAGAACACCCTTTTTGCTTCTGAAATTGTCCTAAGAGAAAAACTAGCAACTCATGTGCACTTATAACATGAGTTTATGTGATTATGTGTGATGAAAATTTTTTGTTTCCGTCTTATCCTCTGACTATATGAATTCTGTTTGAGGAGTTAGAATGCGTAAGATTATGCTTGAGCGAGTGAGGAACGTTTTGAAAGATCTGAAAGACTAAGCAATAGGGAGGATTTAGAACTAGAATCTTAAAGCACTTAGGCACAAGAATAACTTCGTTTTGAGCATAATTGAGCTTAAGGAAGATGGTTCATGATTAGTGATTATGCCTAGGCTGAATATTTAATCTAGGCCCAGAGAGAACTTAGAGAAATGTCTAAGGCATAGATTCTAAATCCCGTAGTTGAATAAATGATCATGATGAGTAATCTATATAATGCTTGTTGGATGAGTTAGTGAGCATAATGTTAGAAAGAATTATAAGGAATAATCCCCTAGGTATGATAAATATTTGCAAAGGGTGATAAGATCACTAGAACAAGAATTTAAGACCCGTAAGGGTCAAAGCATAAAATACCATGAGATAGAGGTGTTATGTGAGCATGACGACGAGTGAGCATATTCTTATTGATGTGATTATGATAATATCTCAAGCATGAAACTTTATGTATATAATTGGCATGTTGATATGATGAAGTGTTGTGCCATGTATTTGAGATGCATGAGGTTTCAAAATATGAATGAGTTAGAATATGCTCATGTGAACTAGAAAGTTTATTAATTAAAGGAGTTCCATGAGAATGATATGTGTGATTAAGTTATGTGGCATGACTCAAGTTTGAGGAAATCCTAAACGTAGTCGTTATGCGCCAAATTTCCATCAAATTTGAGAGACTTAAGAAAGTTTTTGAGAAATATGATGTTTAATGTGACACACCGAGATGTACTTCTCCTGCCTCCTGAGAGAAGGTAACCGTTAGGGCATAGACATTAGGCTGCCAAAGCGAACAAAGTCGTTGGTCTTAACCAGTCGATGCGTTTCGAAGAAGGAAAAGTCCCATGATGGGTGATCCTCAGGCCTCCTACCCGTACTTTGGAGTCGGGATTATGATGATTATGATTATGTTTATGATTCGCTTATCAAGAGGATAAGTAAGAACTAGTGACGACTAGTTAAGGTATGAGCTCATAGCCTAGTTTAAGGGTGCGGTTACTATTATGTTTGGTGTCACAAGATTAAGATGAAGGAATGATGTTCAAAGAGAAGTTACATGCCACTTATATGTTGTTTTGATTATTGTTTGGTTTGCCTAAAATGTTGTCATGCATTCATGTTTCGCTATACTACATACATGCATTAAGATTCATGATAAAAGACATGGACCTTGGATAATTAACTTTGCGAAAACTTCATAATAAACCTATGCATGTTTAACCCTTTCATAATAAACCCAAGGTTCCTGGGACGTAAACGATGACACTAGGATAGAGGATTTCCTACTGAGATCTTTAGCAAGATTCTCACCCCTCTCGTTTCTTTCCGTTACGTCTTCAGACATCGATGGCGTCATTCGTGATCTTCATTGACCCGTCCACTTGGGAGGTTCACTATGACCCCGAGCATCAGTCCTACCACTTCCAGGGTCATTGTGAGGTGCACTTTTTGTGTACGTGGGATGCCCGTTTGCTTTCCCCGTTTCAGCTATCGCTTCATCTGACTTCACCCTTTGATGACGATCTGATCTCTGAGAGACGGACCCGGACGAGAGGCTGCGTGCTCGTTCTTCTTCATTGGCAGTACACGGATATCCGAGTATGTTCCCCATTCCGATTCGGAGGCCCAATCTTCTAAGGGCTCTTCCTTCATTCCCTATGGATCTCTGGAGGTAGCGAGGACACTGTCACCCACCAAGGCATGCGAAGCGTGTTCGACAGCCGAGGCGACCACGTCGTGGAGGCCACGATATTCCCTCGATTCCCATGCTTAGATCTCCGCTTCATTGGGCTACATCCAGGAGCTCTCCGAGTTCGTAGGCTACATCTCCCCATTGGAGGATCAGCGCCACCAGGAGCGTGGAGGGTGAGTGTGATAGTTGGGAGTCTTATCTTTTGGGGAGTTACCATGTACTTGCGTTATTTTCCTTTTCGTTTATGTATTTCCAGTCTTTATGTACTCCAAGCTCTGCCCACGTATATGGGTAAGACTTTATGCATTTCTTTTATATTCTAACGTTATGTACTAAATTATTATGATTAATGTTATGATGAATGTTTTCATGATTGAGGTGTTCTTTATTGATTTGGTCTTGTATGATTTATTTGCTCTTCCGCTTTACGTTTTGTTCATGTCATACGTGGAAGCTCACACTTTGTTTTACATATTCCATTTCAAAAAAAAAATTTACTCTTATTTTCGCTAAGTAATTTCACAAATAAGTTTAAAAAGAAGTAATAACTAATAATTAATCTTAATACGTCCTAGGCGTGTTGGGTTAAATATTAGGGTGTTACAGTGGTGGATGAGTCATATACAATGGAAAGCAAGGAAAGGGACTTTAGATCAAATGTAGGACTCATAATAGTAGTAGCGAACGGGCGAGTGAACAATATATCAACACAGATGCGAGACTAGCGACCAAAGATCTGACCCTAACTCTTGGTTGTAATGCCATTGCCACTCAGGCATTTTCTGAAAACACACGATCGTAGCCATCTATATAAAATATATCATACAGGAGGAATGAGAATCAATGATTCCTAGTAGGATAAACACTAGTCTACTACACATCGATATCTGACATAAGGTTAAAATAATTAATATATCATCTATTTCTTGTAAAAATAATTAGCTTTGCTTATTCCTTTTCTTATTTAACAAAGTATTATGAGTACACCTATGTTTGAGAATAAAATCATAGAATTAAATAAATAATCACTTGGTTTTCTAGTTATTTGTATAACAATTCGTTTGTTTGCTTTGTTATTTCTTTGACATAATCTTATTAGTAACTTTAGGCTTGAGAATAGAACTCATAGGATTCCTAATATACTTCTCATTTGATGTATTACTAATATGTAACACCCCTTTGTTACATCCTATATAGTTCACTTGATGTAGCACCTCATCTACATCCTAATATAGATCACAATAGCATGCTATTCTCAATACATCAATTTCCTCATAATGTTATGACACCTCATGTTACAACCTTATATATATATCACAATTTAAATCCATGAGCTTATAATCAAGCAATTGATATTAAATAAGGCTTATTCTCTTAAGCTTTCTTTTCATGAAAATCTTTAACACTTGATTAGGAAATATTATGATTATCAAGTAAAATCTCTTCTTAATAATTCTATTTCTTGTACTTTTGCTTTGAGATTCTTTGAAATCTCCTAAACTCTTATGAAATTTTCTCTGTTAGTCTCCTGAATTACTGAAGACCTTTCTCTTAAAATTCTCTGAATTACTTATGAGATATTTGTAAAATCTCTTGGAGTCTTATGAGATATTCTGTTCAAAAATATCTCTTTAATTTTTATGAGATTTATCCGGAAATCTATCTGAACTTTTTATGAGATTTTGCTGGAAGAAAACATCTAAATTGTTATGAGATTTTTCTATAAAATCTATGTAACAATAGTGATGAGAATTTTCTATAAAATCTACTAGACTTACGAGATTTTCTGAAAAGTCGGAAATTTTTATGAGATTTTATATCATTAGAAACTTGTAAAACCACTTGTGCAGAATTCTTGTAACTTTCAAGGAAAAGAAACCAAGTTTCTTGGGTGAACTTCAAGCTTTTTCTTCCATGAATAAAAAATCTCTTATATCAATTCAATCAATCCACAATATTCTTATCTATTTCATCCTTTAAATCTATCCAACTCATATGGATCTTGAAAGTAAATTTTAGATTTCCCAAACATAATTTCAAACAGATTTTCATGAGTTTATCTAGCAAAAATAGCCAAACAATCACAAGTAATAGACATAGAATCTTTCCTACCTTCCTCCAAGCTTTTGACACACTTTTTTCTAACTTTTTCTCTAGTCCAAGCCTTAAACCCACCTTTTAGCCCCTTTATGAGCTTTGTTTGAACCATTTTGAAGGGAAAAACAAGGTTTTGGATTGAGTTTGTTATAGAGGAAGTGTTCTTGAACTAGTTTGGGTGTTTATTAAGAGTATCCTTTAGAAATATGGTGTTTTGATAGGGTTTCAAAGAGAAAAACTTGAAGATGTATGAAGGGAGAAGAAGAAAACGAGAATGCTATAATCGAGAAAGGAGGAAAAACTATTTCTTCTTGATTTATATATATGACACTTACTTGGAGAGTAAGTAGTCATAAAAGATAATTATCCTTATTTGTGGATCAACTTGCCTCATATCAGTGTTAAAATATCTTTATTTACTTGATTGTTTTGAGTAAAAATTATCTGAGATATGATAATATTCATTAATTGAACCAATCTCTCATGTTTTCACTATACCAGTTATTACCAATTCTTTTACAATCGATTAGCACCTAAATAACTTTACCGGAAAATATCTATTAAACATTATTCTTATTTTTATTTATATCCTTGTATCATTTATAGGATCTCATTCCTACTATCCTATATCCTCCGTTAAATATTATTATCTTAAATATTTAATAATATTTAACTAATTTTCATTTTTTTTACAACTCCTCAAATTGTTATGATCATAACTTGTTCTGCGAGAATTTTCAAAATCTCTATAGATTATTCACATTTAATTATTTTATCACAAACAATAATAAAAACTTGAAGTTTGTTACAATGTAGCCTATCAACCTTTTCTAAAATTAGCCATTGTCCTCAAAGGAGTTATAGTAAGGGAATCAACAAATGCTCTAGCTTTGAGCCCTTTTTTTACGTTGTGTAACTCAATAGTTGGGTCGAGGTCTTTGATTTGGATGGACATAGCATTGAATCAATCTATATACTCTTTGAGTGGATCGTGGGAGCCTTGTTTGATAGTATTCAAGGAATCCACTATCTTTTTATCAATTCAGCTAAAGGAAAACTGAATTTATGAAGGCCCTTCAAAGGTCATCAAAATTGTGAATGGACCCTACAATCAATGAAGAAAACCAAAGGAAATTAACTTTATCTAAAATGGTAAGGAATGTTCAACATAGGCATGGATCACTTGCCCCATTAATTAACATCATTGATTTAACCATTGTTAGTGTACATCAAATCTTTGGTCCCTTCATAAGGGGAAGCATGGTGGGCAACCAAGTTGTCTAAGAGATCCACTAACATGATGAACTTGGAAAATGGCCCAGAGTATTGGTAGGTCTTTCAAGGTTTGTTTTGTTTCTGACGTTATCACCATACATGGGCCTAGTACTATTTAAGGCCTTAATTCCTTCTACCTTTTGGGATGGCTACTTTCTTCCTAATTGTTCTATAATTCTCCACCCGCCATTGCTTTGAGCTAGGTTTCAGTTTATTATTCTTTCTTGAAGCCAGATCATATGGTACAATGCCTAACACCCCAAAAATTATTTAAAAATTAATTTGAGCTTTATTAGTCATAATTTAAAAATCTGAGTTTTAGCAATGATGAGGATTGCCCAACAGAGGTGTTAAAAAAAATTCTGAGCTAGGCATAATAGTAACTTTGTGGGCCCCGGCTCATCATAGCCAAAACCCAGATTGAATGAGGAAATGCCTGGGATTCTAAAAAGAAGGGTTAAGGTTAGATAGTTAGAAATGAGAATTTTATACCTAGAATTAATTTTCAAGCAATGTTTGATTACTGGGTATGAGGTTTTATCCATTCGATAAAATTTCAATATGCAATTTTTAACACTGAAAGATAATCAAATCTTTACAATAGGATAAAGTTATCCTTATTAGCCAAGTATAAGGCTAAGATTTAATCTTGATTTACAATATTAAATCCTAGCCATTCATTTCCTTTTATTATTAGAAAGAAGTATACTTTGACTACATCATTAATACATCTAACTTAGGATATATTAAAAAGCCACCAAGCTTGTCATTGAAGCTTGCATTCTGGCCATGTTTCTAGCACACACAATCTCCATTTCTCTTCTCTCAAACAACCATGAACAAGGTTTCAAACCTCCATTTTCCTAGCCTAGACTTGATAAAACCACAAACTCCTTTCACAAAACTTGTTCTACTCATCAATACCTACAAATCTAACTAATTAAAATTTGAATCCATCACCCTTTTCCACCTTGAGAGATCATCCTTTAATGTTTAGGGAGGGATTCTGTGTTGTTTGGAAGGTTTGAAGTGAGAAAAATCATTCTCTGGGACATCCTTTGGAGCCAAGATCTCTAAAGCTCCAAATAGTATAGATTTTGAACCTCTTTTGCTTCAAATTCGTTTTTCTATTTTAACCACTGATTTAATTTGATATTTTTGGATGTTAGGAATCATTTTTGTCAAAAGGAATTTTGGACTATGCTGTTGGATTTTTGAATTTCTCTGAGTGCCTGTCAGTCACAAATTTTCTAGAGTATTGTAGGTATTTTTATGACTTAGAAAAGTTATATGTTGAAGCTAACATCCTAAGGCAACTCCATGATTTTTCTTGGGTCATGTTAAAGACTTTTACGCTCTAAAAATTCATGAACAGAAGCTCTGAATTGTTGGAATAGAAGCTGTGAATTTTGTTAATTTTGTTACCTTAGCAAATGATTGATTTTTCCTTTGAAATTTTTATAGTGTTGGAAACATTTAAAGTTCAACCATGATTTTTATGAATTAATTTAGTCATTTGCTAAGGTTAAAAATTATGGAATTTCTGGCTTTACTCTAAATTTTTATAGGATCTTGTGGACACATTAAAGTGTCTTGGATAATTTTTATAGCCTCTAAATTGGTTGTTTGATGTGCAAATAAATTTTGCTACTTGAGTATTAAACATGTCCATGTCCTGAAATGAACCCAAGACTTAAATTGGTAATGTAATGGCATTTTTTGTTCAAGTATGATGTATATGAATGCATGCTAATGACTGAGAGATTGATTTATGAGGTATGACTGAAATTACATCATGAATGAATGCCTACATGTGACTTATGCATGCATTTGAGAAAACAAAAGTACATGATGCAGTTATATAGAAAGAGAATGTATGAATGTCAATTGTACATGACATATGGACAAAACAGAACAAGACTTATGTTGATGGAGAGGGAAGGAAAAAAGAACTTCCTGAGAGATAATATTAGTCGATAGACATATTGGCTAGGAATAGAACTGGATGTAATTCGAAGAAGAAAATGAAGTCTTATGATCAAGTATAGGAATGAAGCTTAGTCTTACAAACAATCTATTTCCCAATGTTGCCACATTGGACTTAATGCTAATGCCCAGAACGTGATTCACTATAAATACCATGTGGTTGTGAACACAATTTTGTTCGACCTATTAAAAAAAAACTAAACCTATTTCATTTTATTTTGTAATGGATTAAAAAAGGGAACTAGGCCCAATCTTTTTTTTTTTTTGAGTTGTTAGCCTATTTATTTACTTTTTATTATTTTTGAGTAAAAAAATAAAAATAAAAAATAATGATGACATGTTGATTTTTGGTGTATCAACCATCATTTTCAATTTTGTCTTATACCAAAAAGAAGGTTGGCACATATTTCCTTATCTAATTCAACAAAGATTAATCTAAGCGTGTACATTCTGGCTGTTTGGCATTAGGTTTTAAATTGTTTTCAGTTTTTAAAAATAAAAGATTAAGAAACCCTGTTTGCAACACGTTTTTGTCAACATGTGTTTTAAAATCTTAAAACAAAAGTTGCATCTTAAAACAAAAAACTGAAACAATTTAAACCTATTTTCAACACTTTGATTTTTAAAAGGGCTAAACCGCTGGCAACTTAGTGAATAAGTGAAGTTTCTGTTTCTGCTTTGTTCAATTCTCCTTGTCACCTGGTTCTCTCTCTTTTTTTTATTTTGTTGATTTTTTTCTTAGCTTTTCATGCCATTCATGCCTTCTTTCTTCCTTCTTCTCACCCCATGCCTGCAAACCACCCGTACCAGTGAAGCTTCAAGACTTAACCCCTATTCCATGAGTGAAGCCTGACCAGCCAAGTTCCGCCAACCACCCCTTTCAGGCGCCGACTCTAGAAGCTTCTGAACCAGCCCCATTCTGCCACTCGCAACCCGTTCCCGCCCCACCTTCCTCAGTTCCGCCTAACCTAAGAAGCTTCGCGAACAGCTTGTACCGCCAAACCCGCTCCCCTGAAGCCCAGACCGCCCCGACTGCTCCCTCCGCTTCAACCAAAGTTCCCGAGACCATCAGCCCAGACCCGCCAGCCCCCGACCCGCCTCCAGATCCATTGGCGCGCGACCCGCTCCCAGCTCGCCTCCGCCTCTGACTAAGGGTGTTGTTTTGACTCATGAAAACATATCGGCTTTTGTAAGGGAATGGATATTTTCATGGAACAATTTGAAGACAAGGTAAATCTGTGCTACTGGATCCATTGGAAAATTTTTATGATATCATTTTGCACATAGTTCAATTTGCTCAGAACGATATAACTGGATTTGTAAATTTCAGCCGTCCTGCATCTCTATCTTCTTTTTCTTTTTTTTATTTTTTGTAGAGATGACTGTGGATGATGTGTATTTATCCTTCCTCCCTTTGCCATCCTTGATCACACAATTGAGGAGTACTTCTTCCATAAGGGTGCATCTGCGGCTACTACCATGGGGTATGTTCATGCAAAATTAATTTGTTGATTTGGATTTGCTTGATTATTGCAAACATGAGTAGAGACATGAGGAAGATAGTTGCTAACAATCACAAAGTTATTTGGTTTTCCTCACACACACACATGCGTGCAAGAGGACAAAATAGATAACGTAGCAAATCAAAACCAGTAATACTTGTACATTCATACCAGGACCAGACCTACATCATGGCAGTGATTGATGAAACTATTGTTGATCGGTGGCAATGATATTTAGAGAAAAGGAAATGTGTAGATGAGATATAATTACTTTAATTAAGCAAAAAAAATCAGGACTTTGGATATGACAATGATTTAGAACTCCGAATGATTTCCTTCTAGTTCCATCTAAGAATGCTTCTGATCAGCTCATAATTAGTATCCTCATTCTATGATTATGGAAGTTCAAGTATTTCTTCTTTGTGTTAAATGGAAGATGTTGAGCGTACAACCATTTGACTGACAATTTTCATTATTGGTGTTAACAATAATAGAAAACATACGTGATCGCTAAATTAGGAACACCAAAATATTAACTAAGAGTTATACGTTTAAATTGTAATATTAGCTATTCACTAGTAAGGTTTTCTCAAGATTATGACTGCCTAAAACCAAGAGTATCTAATGTTGTAAATATTAGCTGTCAAACTACTTGGTTCTCTAGGATTGGTAATTTGGAGAAATTGAGTATAGATTTTATATTTGTCCAAAGAATGACTCTTATGTGTTGTGTGCTTATTATCCAAATCTTTCCTTATTTGTTGGCATTCCTTTTGTAGAAATATGACGTTTGGTTTGCAATTATTTTGTTGTCATTGTTGATATATTTTGCTTTCTTTCCTTCTTGTTCATTATTGATGTGATGAGAGGGATGCAAATCTTTGGTGTTAATGGTTTTCTATGCATGCTTGTCCAAGTCAAATGAAGACTTTCTAATACACAACACATAATATGTGCCTGTAGAGTCATTTTGCAATTTTTGGTCAATTCATTAAAAATAGTCGTAAAGTTATTTTGCAATTTCTGTTTAGCTTGTAAAAGATACGAAGTATTTACTTCCATTAATATAATCTTAAAGAGTGTGGAGTTGACAAGTGAAGCGTAGAGTTTCCAAATGGTATCTTTGAATTGTTGGAGTATCTGAATAATAAATAAAATACTTTTATCGCATTTACCTGCACAATAAAATACTTTTATCTCATAGGTTTAATTTAATCTGCATAAATAAATATTTTTCTTACTACAAATGAAGTAATCTAGAACTGGTCATCGCCCTTAATAGCTTTAGTCATTGCTTCAAACATTTGGGAGATCTTTAACTCTAAGTTCACTACTGAATAATATATTGCCAAGAGAAGAGAACACGTATAAGATACTGCTCTTGTATCTCATGTAAAGTTCTGTTATTTTGAAAATTTTGATTCATGTTGTAGGGGCTAACTTGTGGCCATATTTCATCTACAGCTTCTCAAGATTGTTGGAGAGATTCATACCTAGAATGAGCTTCACTGGACTATGCAGGTACGAATTACTTTATGATGCCATTGACAAATGTATCATGGGAAAGGATTTGATGGTAAAATCCTTGGTTTCTCAAAGTTGCATGTACCTGTTAGGACTTCTTTAGAGCAAAGGCCAAGGATGGCCGATATGTACAAAACTATAAGAGACATGTGGGAAGGTTATAGACCTGGTATGATTTTGAAGGTTGAAGCTATCTATGGGTCCTGCCCAGAATGCATGTAGCAACGAAATAGAATGTATTTGTTGATTTGCACAAAAAATTGTGTGAAGTTGTATGTATAATGTATACACTTGCCACACAATTTAATTAGGACTAGTACCGCACACAAAAAAAATGTCTTTAATTTTTGTAGAGTTGAACATTGTCTAGTTATAGCACTCATATGACTCGAGTTTTCAGCAAGAGAAACGTTACTTACACCAAGTTGTATGAAGACTACTTTAGAATAGAAAGTTGTATTAAAATTTTATTTATTAAGTATGTATAAAAAAATATTATCTATAAAATATAATAGTTAAAATTTGTCATTTATAGTAATCAATTTACCAAACAGTTTATTTATTTCATTAGTTTTAAAGTTGTTTTTTAAAAAAATTATCCAAATAGGTTTTTTATTTTTTACCATTAAAAAGCTGTTTTTAAATTAATTTAACTAAATTTATAAATTAATATGGTACATTTTCTATTTCATATATCACTTTAAGATATCGTGACCAAGTTGTAAATTGGATGTGGCTACAAGAAAATCATGCATAGCTTATAAATTGATTTATAAATGTAAATTGACATCAAGTTGTGTTAATACTATTTTTAATAGAATGGAAGTTGTATTAAAATTTTATTTATTAAGTATGTATGGAAAATATTATCTATAAATATAATAGTTAAAATTTATCATTCAATTTGCCAAACAGTTTTTTATTTATTAGTTTTAAAAGTCATTTTTTAAACAATTATCCAAAATGATTCCTGTCTTTATCATTATAAAACTTTTTTGAAATTAAATTACCAAACAAGTTTTTCGTCTTTTTGTTTTTAAAATTGACTTAAACTTGTTTTTTAAAAATTTTTAAAAATTTAAGAACAAAAACACTTCCAAACAACCCCTTGATTTCTTCTTTTTTTCATTTTTATTTAAAAGGGTTACTTTGGACCACTATTTTTCCTTTTGCCTTTCTCTAACGAAACAAAAAAAGGAGTGGTTAACCATTTTCAATTTTGTTTTCTTTTTAAAATAAAACATAAAAAAATAATAAAAATGAAAATTATGATGAGGAGTGCCTCTGAAAACAAAGAAAAATGAAGCAGAATCGAAATTTGAGGAAGGAAAAATAAAAGAAGATGAATAGCAAATAGATGTCAAGCAAATCCCTAAAATTAAGCAAACATCCTGGATAAATTTTTCAATCAGACCATAAGGTCACCTTACGTCGGGAGAATCTGACTCATAATTGTGTATAAAAGGTTCAAAATTTGGAGGAAAAACTCCATTTACGATCACTATCTTCATATTCTAAAAGTTTCGTTTTGAGATTTTGAGAATTGAAAAAGAAATCACAGGACAAAAGAAAGAGAGGAAGAATAGGGAGAGATACACAGAGGTAGCTATAGTGAAGTGTTAACTCATCTCATATGTTTTTTTTAGTATTATCATTTCTGTCATTTACTCAAATTCCCATAGCATACTCTCAACAAACAAACCATCACCCATTACAACCCATTCAACTCAGAAATACCCAATCTCACCTCATCCCAGATCACAAACAACTCACAAATTATAGCCATAACCAAATCAAATACATCACAAACAATCAAGCCATTCACAAAAGTCCCAAGATGATCAAAACTCAAACAAAATCTCAATTTGAAAAAAGAGCAAGACAAAGGGAGGCCCTGCCACCTCACATCACCACAGCTGTTCCCTTGTCCCTTTTGCTCACTTCTTCTTCCTTTCTCCACTCGTCCATCATCATCATCATTGCAACCCACCACTGGATCGGCCACCTCAAGCCGCCATCCCTCTCCATCGCTCACTATCGCCGCCCTCCTTAGCTAGCCTTGCCGCAGATCGCGGAGGTAACCTCCACCAAACACTATTCTCATCATTGCGATCTCAAATTCCATCCTCAATCACCCCAATCTCCTCATCATTCCAGCATCAAGCCACCCACACCGCTACCATCCTTTGCTCTTCCTAACTACAAAACCACCGTGTCTCCAATCCTCTCTCCAGCCACTATGTGCTGGCCGCAAGTGGATCGGGCCGCCACGCACGTCGGCACATCCGAGAATCCACCTCACCACTGAACATCCCTTACTACTTTATGGATTGTCGACTCGTCCCATATGACTTTATGGATTGTTGACCGTCCCCACAAACCAACATGGGTCTTTTCATGCTTTGTCCTCGCTCACACCGTTTCCTGAAAAACTTCCCAGGACGTCACCCATCCCAAAATTACCCCAAGTAAAGCACGCTTAACTATGGAGTTCTTTCATGATGGGCTACCGAAAAGAAAGATGCATCTTTGTGGCAATGTAGTACCAACAGTCCACATAGCCCCTCCTTAACTATATAGTCCCATACCTATAGAGACTTAGAATCCTTCTCATCAGGTGTGTAATCGGTTCATTCATGTACCCCTCCACTTGAGGCACTTAGCGTCTCTGTCCGTGCCTTCTCGCACGACCAACTCCCCGCCTCGTCCTGAAGCTACATGCCCACCAGCTTCCGCTTGGTTTGTCCTTGAACTACACCGTACGGAGAAGTGTAGGCTCTGTTTAGCCTTGAATTTTCCATGAGTTTCCTATAGCCTTGTTTTGGACTCCTATTGCCTGTAAAAAAATCATGAACCGAGACTATATAGGTGTTGCCTCAAATTTCTAGTCTTGAAGCTTGCAATGTGTCTAATTTTTCTACTATAGCAAATGATTGAATTCTCCTTTGAAATTTTTATTGAGTATGGATAACATCTTGAAGTATAACTGTGATTTTTCTTTTGAATTGATTCAATCATTTCCTAGGGTTAAAAATTATGAATTTCGGTTTTGAGTTGAAGTTTATGGTTTTCTGACCACCAAACTTGTCTAATTTTGTTAACATAGTTAGAGAACTCTTTTTCCTCTAAATCTTTATGGAGCCTTGGACACATTGAAGTATCTTAGAGAATTTTGATAGCCTCTGATTTGATCGTTGATGTGTAAATAAATTTGTACTACAATAATGTGAAATCTGCCAATTACCCTGAAATGAACCCAAACCTTGAATTGGTAATGTAATGACATTTGGTTCAAGTATGATGCATGTGAATGCATGCTAGCAACCTAAAAGATTAGTTTATGAGACCTGATTGAAAATTATATTGTGAACGGATACTTATATAAGTTTGATGATGATGTATATGTTAAGTAGATAAA